>JAIUCT010000001.1:36526226-36615354 GCA_021307375.1 Tetraneura akinire | reverse complement strand
TTTAGTATTTTTAAAGATAATTTAAATAAACTGAAAAATGGGACATAAAATCCAAGATGGCGGACACTTCCGGACCTCGGAAGGATGGCGACTTTTTTTTGGTTAATCAGGACCTTATAACCAAACTTTTTGCAAAGTTTCAAAACTTTCCGATTTAATTCTTCAAAATATCGTTTAATGACTGGACTAATAATAATAATCGATGAAACACGATGAATCGACCTACTGATCACATAGATAGTAAAAATGTATGCAATATGTTTCGGCCTATGCACATGAGCATCTTGTTATTGGGTGTTATTGAATATTCACGATCGTCGAACAAGGTACGGAGAAATTCCCGTATATTTTGTATAAACAACTTATCCATTGAATGTCTATTGGGTGTCATTCTACTTATTTTCGCCATTTCGCCCCGCTGGACGTATAATAGCCAATAGGTACCTATAGATATACCGAGCGAACGAAATGTCACTATACAAAAATTTTCGTCACTATTTTCGTTAGGTACGTTTTTATATGAACATTGCATATATACGTTTGCAGTGGAGTTCTGAATGAAAACCGTACGTTTAAATTTTAAATTTTAATTTACTCAACCAAGCCAAACGTTAATACAAAAAAAAAAAAAAAAAAAAATATATAGGTATAATAAGAAAATTGATTTCGATATTCGTTTTCCGGTACTTTGTACCGTATGAATATATAATTATTATGCAATTATTTATGCATTTATGCATTTTTGTTTTTAATTTTTAATTTTAATTTTTTTTTTCTTTTATTCGAACTTTTAATGCGATAATCTATGTATTTTGTATAATATATGAACGTATGATAATGAGACCATGAGAAATGATTACGATAATATTTCATTTTATTTTTCTACCTCTAACAATTGATATCTGAATATATGATAATAGAATTATATGAATAACACCATAGATATAACTTAGTTTTTAAATTATATTATTGTTCTTTTGAATTCCAATGACACTAATTTATATTTATATATATGTAAATTGTTCATATTTATTATTGTTGCAATAGGTTATGAAAACGCCGTCAACACTTCGATAAAAATTAGGAAATTTGTGCATTTCAATATTACAAAATATATTTTATTATTTAACTTAATAATTCGAGGTGGCCAAATTACGTCCCGCCGTATATATCTTATTTACATATTCTTGTTATTTTACACTTCTGTTAAATATGAAAACAAAAATTAATTTTATAAAATATAATATAAAAATATATATAATAAAATCACGAATTAAGATATTATTATTAAGATATTATTATACGTACATCACATAAGGGGTATAATAAAAACTTGATTAAATAATATGTAGTACTTACTTCTTACCTATAAATTATAATATCCATATAATTTTAAACGTTTAAAGGAACATTTGAAATACTTGACCCGCAAAAAAAAAAAAAAAAAAAATTTTCTTATAGCCCTCGGTAAAAAGATTTTAGCCACCACTACTGTAACCTAATTATACAAGAATGCACGAATAAAATCTCGAATAATCACATTAGATACATAATATATTATAAGGATATCATTATTAGAATAACAAAATCAAAACCATTAAAATAAATTATAAATGAACTATATTATTTAATATTTTATGAATACTTGTAACCTGACCATATTTCAATTTAGTTACTTTAAATATAAATTTACCAATAAAATGAATCAAGGCACGTTGAAAATAAATACAAATCATATTTACTTTTACTTCGTTTGGCTAGTTGATAAAATAATAATATATAATTTTTTTTTTTTTTTTTTGTTGTTGTAATATATATTTAAATTAAAAATTTTTAGTTATTTAAATAATTATTTTTGAATTTTATTACTCAAAAGGTAACAATTATTATAGTATAGAATGTTAATAGGTGCATGTAAATGAAATTAAAAAAATTAATAAGAACATAATAATATTAAGTTATTTCGTATATTTATAGTATTATTATTATTTTCTCTTACTTTTTCTCTTACTTTTATAATATCCTGACTCTTTCTTATTTATATCAAATTCTTCTTGATTTGGGGTATTTTTTTTAATCATATTTTTCATTTTTATTAATGGTGAATTAAAAACATTATTTTCTTTATTTAGAACGTGATTTACGTAGTTTACTACGTCTAATTTAATATTTGGCTTTTCTTGTTTATTTTCTGAGTGTTCATTATTTGTATTAATTATTTCATTTTGGGGGATCTGTAATTTATGGAATCGTATTAGTATAATCTAATAATTTTGAATTCTTAATTAATTACAACAAAATCTTTTGTAAGAATAGTTTGCACACTTAAAAACTGATATACAAAAACACACATAAAACTACAGACTACAGACGAAAGATTACAAAACATAGTTTTATGGACATAATTCTAAATTTTAATATGAAAATTTCGTAAACAGATACAAATAAACAAATGGGTATTCTTAAATTTCTATGACTACATAATTTGAAAAATAAAAAATATATTTTAAAAATTACTAAATTTATGTCTGCATTGCAAAAGTGAATTTTTCAATCTATTTATTCTAAAGTAGTTTAAGGTTTTGTGTATATCATAACACAAACAAATAATCATAATAATGTGTCATTACAGCAATTTTGTATAAAGTTAGTGTAACAACGTAGATGTAAGTCTTATAAATATTCAAAGTAAATAATCTTTCCGTCAATGCATTCAATTTTCTACGATATTTGTCCTTGCGTATCGTAACTTATTAAATTCATAAGGCGTATGCACGTATCTACAGTTAATAGCTGTGTATAAACGACTTAATATTGACTATATGTCTATATGCAAATATATATATAAAAAAAAATTATAATAAACGATATAAGTAAATACTAAATACATATATTTACTATACGAATGTAACATAGAATATTTATGATATTTTTAATAATTTACAAATTACGAATTTTTAATTTAAAATTATATATTATAATATATGGGATTATGGGATAACAATAGCGATAATTATTAATTTAATCATATTCGCAATTATTCTAAAAAAACACTATCGCATATTTTTACTCTAATAGTCTGAACATTTGATATGCGTACGGAATGTATTAATTATTTGACATAATATCAAAAATATAATAGTATTTTTTTTATTATTATTATTATTATTTTATCCGTAAAATTGTTATTACAAAGTACCGTAGAGTACCTAATATAAAAATATTATAACACGTGTGCATAATAATATAATATAGAATAGATATACTTACGCACAATAGTTAAAATATTAATATATTATATTCTGAAGTGACGTCTCCCACATATTTTGTAATTTCCTCGTTTAAACGTAAGAAAAAAAATTGTTATTAAAAACTATATATTATACGTTAAATATTATAATACGATATCATAATATCATGAAAAATTTAAACGGATCACGAATGATAATATACGTACTCGTATGTCGATCAAAACTCGATTCACACGTTGCAGTAATGATAAAAATTTATCTCTGGAAAATTTTAGATATTTATCGTGGCCCATATTTCCTCGGCCGGAACATACATTATAAATTATGCGTAATCATTATATTATAATATACAAACAATTATTATTATTATTATCATTATCATTACACATTATTTACGTTATTATTATTACGTATATTAGGTTAACAATATTCAAGAATAGGTACCTAAATTTTATTACGCGAACAAACGAAACGTCGTAATTCGTTATGTAATACCTACTGTAATAGGTACCACATAGGTACAATTTATGTGTTTATACTCGTATATTGTCAAGAGAAATATGACTTTTTTTTCTTCTTCTTTAGTTTCAAGTCACAAATGGTTGCTCATCAACAGCCTCTAACAATGGACGTACAATATTGTTTCTGCGACAAATTTTATTATGTTATTATAAACATTTTCACTTTTGTTTTCCTTCCTATACCTACGTGTGTGCGAACACGCGACATCCGCATATTGTTCCGTACGGAATATATCTGGGTATATAAAACGCGACATTTCCGAATTTGACAGACATTACAGTTTTCGACACACGCGTTACCGTAGGTATATATCGTGTTGATAATAACATAACGCTTATTACTATACCTACTATATTGAGTTATAACCGCTGACTACTGACCACTAACCACTAACCACTACCCCACTGACCAACGATGGTAAAACTAACCGTGTTTTAAATTATTCAAATATTACTTTAATGTGCATCCATTATTTTTACAGGCGTTCGAAACACTCGTGTACGTTCTGGCGATAGTTCATTTGGCCGCGTGTGCTTTGCCCAACGCGTTTGAAATGCCGTCCAAGTAAGAGTACAAAGAGTATCCGTTTATTTTTAATGTTACAAACTTACAAATCAAATACGATATACAAGATACGACCTTAAATTTATGAATATTTCTTCTCGGATTTTATACAAATTTAACCAAACATTTGAACTACAAAATATGTAATGTAGGTACATTTATGTAATTTTAACGCTAATGCACGCGTAGGTATCTAATAATATTACATCATTTCTTTTAATTTCACATTGTTAGCTGTTATAATTGATAAACAATATAAATACGTACCTAAAATAAATGAAATTTAACGAATTCCTTATTTTATAATTATATATAGTGCCTATGATCAAAATTTCGTTATACAATTAGATAAATTTAATATTAGAAAAATTATGCAATTCACCGAGTTAAGAAACCGTTTTTGGAACAACAAAATTTATCTCACTCTGTATATTGTTCCGTCTTGTAAGTAAAACTATACATTAAACATATTATATATATTTTTTTTTTTATTAAGCGGAGTACTCCCGAATCCCGTGACATATTTTGAAAGCGTTCAATACGATAATAAGACAAATGCAGGACGCGCACACGAAGCCCGTTTTGGATACATACCATCTTCCTACGGGGCTTCAAATGGATTGACCGTTAGTATAATATAAATTTATGTTTTCTACCCATTTTGACTTTAATTTTAATATTTACCTATGTGCTATGTCATTATGATAAAATTTATGATTTTGAGTATACAAACGTATAATATATACTTAAATATATCATTTACCTATGCCTAATATATTACATAAAGTAAACTACATTAGAATATGATTTTGTTATAAAATTAATAAGAATAATAAATGTATCATTTCAACCATTTTTATAACAGTAAAAATTCTGTGTAATTTTATAAAAAAAAAAAAATGGTTTTTATCGATTTATAAGTTATAAACTATGACATAAATAATAAATACATTCTTAATAAATTTTAAAATATTATTTTCCACTCAAGGGATATCATGGTAATTCAGTCACCGGATACGGATCGCAGAAAATTGATATCGGAGGCCTAATTGTGGGCGCTGTTGTCGGCCTTGGTATTTTAATTTTCATTCCAAAAATTATATACTTACTTTTTTCCGCAACCAACATTTTCGGAGCTCAGCCGATTGGTAACGGTTATACTGGGTATGGAAGAAGTGAGTAAAACTATGTAATAAAGTTATAAAATACGTATTTTAATCGCCAGATGTCCTTTTTTCACTTTCTTGAAAAAGTAAGAAAATATTTTATTTTGATAACACCTAAATATTCTAATAATTTTTATTACTCGTCGTGATATTATTTGTGTTTTAAATTTTTCATTTAAATAAATTTGAAATCGACGTTTAAAAAAAAATTGATCTATATTGTTTTTTTTTTTTCATTTTTCCAATGATTATACCCGGGCAATATTTCCAATATTATTTTAATAACAAATTGTAATATTATCTTATTAGTTTGTAAACGTATTTTTATTTATATTTCTTTAATTTTTTTTTAATTTGCATTACTCAGGTGAAGATATAATGTCCGGTTTAAATGATATAATTACGAAATTTGAAAATTCAGCCTCCAAATATAATATAAATACAACCGAGTGTATGCAAAAAGCATTATGCACTTACATACAATCTTCAGAACAAGTTAAAGAAAAATCAGGAATTAACCAATTTGTGGACAGTACGTTGAATACTCTAACAAAGTACGTGTAAATTACAAACGTGTAAACGGTGTACCGTTCCTTTTATTTTACACTAAAATTGTTTCCTAAATTTAATTTACATGTTAGAAATTCGTTGATGAACTTCATGATCGACGGTTCAAGATTTAAAACAGCCCTGGAAGCAGGAAAAAATGGAGAGTGCGGAACGACCTACAGACAATGTCCATTTGATCAAAACAGCATTTACATGTTTTTAAAACAGATTTCGAATAAAACGTAAATTCTTGTCAATATATATAATATATATTTTTTTAAATCACTTATTATTATTATAATAGGTACTTACCTATGCCTACCTAATAAGGGTTAAATTGTATTCACGATTTTTGAAAATATAATATAATGTATTAATGTTAATAAACGACAATAATTATAATATTTTGGCCTTTTTATTTCATTAGCTTATAAAACGTTATTTTTTACAGTGTTGTATATTATCTAGATCAATTTTTTTTATCTTTTATCTTATACAGATGAATCCAAAATGACTTATACAAGTATGAGTCTTAGATAAATGATCTTAGATAAATGTGTAAGTCATCTAGATAAATTTATCTAGATAATATAAATTAAAATATTAAATAAGTGCTTATTATTTATCCAATACCTACAAAAATTCAAGTTACTCAGTTAAATTTTTTATTTCAATTTTCTATCCTAAATAATTTTTTATCCCAAATAATATTTTTTTCTGCGTTGGATTTATAATGTTGAATGTATCAAATTTATATTATATATTTTTATTTGAAAACGTTTCGATAAGTAAATAACAAAAACTATAATAAATAAACTTGTCAAATTGAGTGCGTGTTTTGACACTTGCTCGTAAAAACCCGAAATAAACCCAGAAAAAAACAGAATATTTCTGGCTTGCGAGTCGCCAAACCGCGCACCGTCAGTTCGGTTGCTAAGTCTATGTATGTATTGATAATTAAACAGATTAGGTATATTTTACAGGTATACGTATACTCGTATACGAGTATATTACTTAAAAATTAAAATATACCTAAATAATTGTAAAACTCAAACTAATATTTACAGTTTACACCAGCATTTAGTTAATTTTTTTAGGGCTGGGCCAATATACAAACCGATATTTGCAATATCGGTTTTATAGGTATAGGTTTTTTTTTTAAAAACCGATAATAACGTATCGGTTTTTATTGATATCGGTTTGTTATCGTTGATCATACTGTCACTGTGGAGGTGATGGAAACTGGGCCCACTACCTGGGACCGTACTCACTACATAGTGTCAGTTGTACGACGACGGCCTAAGTGGTGTTTTTTTTCTATCGTCAACGACTCTTTGTTAATGTTTTTATATTATTCTCTTTTTTATACCAAATTATTAATAAATATATTTAATTAGAAATCTTATGTACTTTTTTTTTTATACATCTCAGAAGTGGGATTGTGATCTCAGGTTCCACGTGGTGGGTAGTGCCGATGCGACTGCTACAGTTTCTAGTTGGGTACATGAGGGTAGCAGGTCGCACACTCTAGTGGACGAGCCTTGAAAGTTGTGAGCGAGACTGGTTAACTAGCGACGATGGCTATATATATGTGTGTCCGACGAGGGACCGACCCGATTGCAGGACGATCGGTGAAGTCGGACGGCCGAATGTTAGCAACCAGTCTATACTCTGTTCCAAAAGAGAAGACACGGGTTCTGCGCATACCGAATGACGGCCGATCATTGCCGACGATGTATACACCGTAATTAAAATGCGGCACACAATAGCCATGTACACTTGCACGGTTATCAGGTGACAGGTTATACGTATATTCGCCTAGTGTCATAGATGTCAACAATCCAAGCGCGCCGTATAATGGTTTTTAATGATGCAGCTTGGTGTCAGAGGTCGCTGGTGACCATACGTGCATTTATCGGAGTAGGTGGGGAATGCGCCCCGCCGAACGAAAACTGGTCACCGCTTCGTGTCTTCTCTTTTGGAACAGAGTATAGAAGCGTTCGGATTAGGCAATAAAAGACACCCGTTAGGTAGCTCAGTGGGAGAGCAATCGCCCGGAATGCAAGAGACTCGGGTTCGATTCCCCGGTCCAGCGGACAATTTTTACGCTTTGCCGAACGTTTCTAACAATTTCCGATATTTTTATTTATGATTGTGGTCATATTAATTTCTAATATATCGAATATATCGGTTATCGGTTTAATATCGTGAAAAAATATTGGCATATCGGTTATCGGAAAAAAGCGATATCGGTCAAGCCCTAATTTTTTTGTTATAGTGAAAAACATTGATATTCTGTTTAAAACATCGTTTTCATAACAAAATTAATACAATATAATATATACCTAATACGTTAAAAGAAGTATAATTAAAATAGTGCGGGAATTGGATTGGACAAAAAATGGTTACTATCAATATTGAGTTGGTCACTCTCTTATATATCTTCTTTATCAAGGAACTCTGCCCATAACTAGAGACCCTAACTATGTTGATAGTAACAACAATCCCTGGATAAAAAAACAATGTTATGAAAATAAAGACATGCGTTTTAATTCCATTATTTACCTTCGTCGGTTGCTATTGTCGTAAGTCTTTCGTGGCGAATGGGGTATACAAGTATACGTAAAAACACATGTTTTTTTATAGGTGAAATTATTATACGCGTTATGTTTTTGTACGGGTTTTCATCATCGGCCAGGGCAATTCACTTGTCTCTCGTGTATACCGACGTGTGTTTAGACGTATATCATATAAATCGAGACTCCAAGTCGTATTATAATATTATATAGTTATTACTTGTTTTGTAAATATTGTTGCGTTTTCTTAAGAAATATAGTATATAAAAATGTAATTGTTGTCGTAGAACTTGAGCTCCTCTCTTTTGTCTTTTCCGCTCAATATACTCGTATATATATATATATACTCGTATGTATTATATTTATATATAGGTAGGTCAAATATTTGATTTTCTCTCTACAGTCCATGATCATAAAACTTTTTATTATTATTTTATTTATTTTTTTATATTTTCATTAAGTACTCCTTTTGGTCATTTCCTTTTCCTATCGGCCTTTGTTTTATCTCGATTGCGGCACCAGTTTTAGACGTCAATTTTTCGTGTCATTCGGTGGCCTACTCGACATATTATTGTAATAATAATAAATTACCTATACGTCAGTCTTTATCCGATAACATACCAAGGGAAAATTTAATTGAAATGTAACTATATACAAAATTATATTTAATAAATAGGTAAAATCGTTATTATTATATTTGTGTACGATGTATAGCCTTAAATTAACCTTAAATTAAAATCGTACAAAATACAAAAACCCGATGACCTGATGTATAACTATTTACTTACTCGTCGTGTTTCGCAAACATCAGTACAAGATGGTCATACGAGCACAATTTATTGATCGAAGGTTAAGTTAGATTACATTCCTCTATTGTGTACTCAAAGTAAACTATTTATGCTGGGCCTACAATTTTCAAGGATATAAATACCTAACTTGAGTTAAAAACGTAAACAGAATTTTAAATGTAAACCGAATCTACATTAGGTATAAAATAATACTCATATGCGATTACATACGATCTACGACTGTCGTATAAAGAAATATTACAGTCGAATTATTGACACGAACACGTTTGTGATTTTTAATTAAAATATTTATAATTTATTCGAAAATGAAAATTTGTTCATTCTATTATTTCTACAGTACCTAATATATAAATATAATCGGCTGCTAGATGTATTTTAACAATATATTCATTTTAATCATTAGTATAAATAATATTATATTATATTTATATAGTAAATTAGTAACCCCGTGTTTTTGGGATAGAAAAGTCAAATATATTTTCTGTAATAACTTTTAATAAACATGGAGATATCAAAATAAACACAACCGTATTATTAATTATTATGATATTATAATATATAAAACCAAGTACTTAATTACAAAAATATATTTATTTATTCATACCTACAAGAGAAAATCTATTTTATATTTTCTATGAATATTTCGTCACCGTATATTTACAATGCAGGTTAGTCATCGATCGTTTACGGAAAGTGATAGTGGTTATACTGGTAATATTAAAAAAATATATAAATATTGACTATTAGATTTTGCTCGGCGTAATATGTAGGGGTATATTCCGTAGAGATAAAAAAAAATTATTAACATTTGATACAAAATTTTAAATACAAATCTCATAAATCAACTATATATACGAGTACGTATATAGTAAGTTATGAATAATTATAATATTATATACCCAGGAACGGATTAACGTATAGGCTGTGTGGGCAATTGTCTAGAGCACTAAATTTTAAAGGGCGACAAGACGATGCCTAATTCAAAATTGATTTAAAATATTGTTTTTTATAAGGATTTATTAAATTTTATTGAAAATTTCCAAAAAAAAAAAAAATGGTTAATTACTTAATATTTTTGTTTTATTCGCATTGAGATAGATAATAAATAACAATAATATATATATTTTTATCCTTATTTTTCATTTATTATATATTTGTATACCTTGTGAGTTAAGAACACAGTTAAAAAATTGTGGTTATAACTTTATAGGTTGAAATAATATCACAGACTTCTATATTATAGTAATATAGTCTAACAGATCAAAATATACAAATATTGTCCCCATAAAAATATTATATATATTTTAAAGTACCATTTATATACAATAATCATATAGAGACGTATTTTAAATTGAAATTGTATTAAAATTGAATCATTTCAATATATTTTTTTTGACGCATTATGGCTTTTATATAGGTACAGTTATATTTTATCTTATTTCAATATTTGAATATACAGAAATTCTATTGACATTAGGTCGGGCCTCGGGCCATGTTCTGACCGAACTGACCCGGAGTTTCGCCTATATATGTCTATTTTATAGTATTTTAAAGTCTGTGAAAAATATATACAAAATTAATTACCTGCCATAAATGTTGAGTTAACTACGTCGTGACATTGACATCATTACAAATTTATAATACATAAAAACCATTGTGTCGAGGTGCATTTTTCCTTAATCCGGCCTGTACTCGTATATTTTTCCTGCAAGTACCTATCCAGAATTTTTCGTCATCGCGCACGTGAATTAATACAATACTTTAAGTCAGCGATTAAAATCTACTACCTTGTATTTAGGCATACTATTTCGAACACGTATTTTTGTTAAAGAAGAATCTATTTTTATTAGCTAATAAAATTTGAACGTTTAATCGTATACATAATAATATTACATTATTTACATACATTACCTATCAATAAAACGTTTAACGATATGAAAAATAATAACACATGCTGTATGATATTCATATTATTAATATTTTACGATTCCGGATTCCGTGACATTCGTGTTCGACCAAGATTCAAGAAATATACGAGTATATACCCGTAGCTATATGTCCATAAGAATTAGAAAAAACTTAGACGCTGGACAAGAAACAATGTTATGAAAATTAAGTCAAGGACCATCGAAAGATATCGTTATACGTCTTGTTGTGATGGTCTGTGGAAGTGACCATATAATGAATTTTACTTCCCTAGGATTTTTACCAAGGAAAATATGGCACCCGTACTTTTAGTCAGAGACATCATATAAATTATTCAGTACAGAAATTGTATTACTTGCATGTTGCATATTATTTCAGCGGTAATTTTAAGCTCGCAAGGTAAAGAAATGTAAAGCTAAAAATCGAGAAAATTGGCAAACCAAACATAGACGGGTGCAAGATGATTCATCTATATATTAATATTATCAAATTCACATTTTTTATTCGTGTACCGATTGTAATTTGCATAAAAGAAGTATTATATTATAATATAATTATAAATCGCAAAAGTTGTCAAAATTACTTTTGTGATTATAAATTAATGAAATAATGACCATGGTTATTTTTTGCGACGTAGTCGTACGCGGTCATCGTGACCATCCCAAACCTGTTGGTGTTGCGCGAGATCATTGAAAAACGCGCTCCGCGACGATGCAGCAGGATTCGCGATGCGGTCGCGGTCACGTATTCCCGTGCGGTCGTCACCCGAGAAAATAACTATACAGTGGTAGTGGTTCAAAACGACAATATTAATAAATAATTATATACGTATAATCGTTATAATCGTCGAACGACAAGGTTTTGTATAATATTATATGCTCAGAAACTCCCAAGTCCCAATAGTATGGCCAATACGTGTTAAAATACATGTATTATATTATATTTATATAAGGCCGATAATCTAAAGAAAAAAGGTCATTTATTAAAAATAAAAATAAAATTCAAAAAATAATGGCGGACCATACGTGATTTATACAATTTAAGATTATTTAATTATTAGGTATATTCATAGGTAGTAACAATGTAACATTATATAAATATTTAATAGTTATATATTTCAATATACTCGTAATATAATATAATTTAAATTTTATATTTGATAAAATTATAATTAATAATATTTTTATCTTATATGCTTAATTAATAATTATTATATTTTATAAATATTCATATTCTAAATAATATTCTATATCTATATTATATTAGTTGAGTACCTAACCTACTAATATTACATTTTTATTAATTTATTAGTATTTTTAAGATTTTTGATAAAGTAATTATTATGAAAAATCAAATTAATTGAAATAATAATAATAAATAATTTATGATATATTAATAAATTACTTTACACTTGATGATATTTTAAATTATTTCAATTTTTTTTTAATTCAGATTGGTTTAAAAATGAAAATGAAATAATAATAATAATAAACATTGAAAGCTTGAAACGAAATTGAGAAAACCTGAATTTCTTTTTTTTTTTTCAATTATTTTATATTCATATTTCTAATACTATCTAATATTAAATATTATTTATCATAAATAAATTATGTGTGTAAAAATTGCGTAAGGTCATATTCTAATCAAAGACAAACAAACGACAAACAGAATTATTACTATTATTCCATTGTTCAATTATTAATAATTTGTGTATTATGTAAATGTAATTTACTTAATGAAGACATTTTTAGGCAAATTTATTCTCATTTGATGCTTTTATATTACATGACGGATTATAACAAACAATATTTTATAACCATAGGCGCAAATATCAAGTTTAATTTTAAATAAAGTCAACGAATGATTATTAATTGCAGATTAAATAGGCATTATATTTGGGCAAAATCATATTATTATACATTTTTATACATGTATAAAACAGATAAATTGGTTATTTAGTTTTTAAACATATATCTAGGCAGTTAAAATTTTTATATTGTAGTTTGGACTATTAACAATAGTATTTATATTTTATTTATACGGAACAGTATTTACTATTTAGTATTTACTTATTTAGTAATTACTATTTACTAGTTACTATTTTGTAAAAAATATTTAATTTCTATAATTGTATTATTACTAATTATGCAAGAATACCATTAATTAATAATTTCATTATTTATTGTTTAATCTTGCTTAATTACTTTGTAAATAACATTTTAATAAAAATGTTCATTAAAATAATTTAATATTTACTATAGAATATATAAATATATATTATAGTTGTCGCACTATTAGTTTGATAATTTTTATTCATTTTAAATTTCAATGATAAAATAATAAAATAATTGAAATAAGAAAAAATAAATTATAGACTCACATCTTCAATAACAATATGGAAAAAATATTATTACATTTTTACCAGTCATTACAGCATAATTTTTATATTACGTATTTTTAAATTATGTGCCTATAATAATTGTATTTTATAATTTTATACATCAATGAATAATACGTTCTAAACCCTGGTATATACTCGTTTATAATATCTAATAAAAATTTTAAATGTATATTTTAATGATATAGGTATAACTATTAAGTAAAAATTAGAAATAAAATAATAATGAAAAAAAAAACTAAAATTTTTCAATATTGAACTTTTATGCTAAAGGAAAAACTATAGCAAAAAAATGATCAGACGTCGACAAATATTTATTTAAACTGTAGTTTTGACTAATTTTATTAAAATTAATTTATTACGAAAACTCAGGAAACATTCAACTTTGAAAATTTAGAATTTAATTAGGTTTTTTACATTGACATTTTAATATTTTACATGCGTGATAAAATTTTGAAATTCATAAGTCGTTGTCGTATTTAAATTTAAATAAGTTATATGTACCTATTTTGATAAATAGGTACGTGAAAATTGTAATCAATAATTTATCATCACTAGTTATAACTCACTGAATTTCGTTGCAAATCTCATATATTTTCGAATGGAATGATTCTTATGATTGTATTCAAATCTTAATCACAATATAACACTGTCATCACATCACCGTTATTCTTTCAACAGCAGCGTAAATCAAGTCTTTTTTATTATTATACTCGTATATTGTAATTGTACCTATATACCATTATAATATTATGCTTACAATATACTCGTAATTAAATTAACTATAATTATTAGTAATTACTGACGAAACATATATTAATAATAACATATACTAGTAATACGTAAATGAACGATTTTTTATATGTGTTTTCATAAATACGGAAAACAACATTGTGTACAGAAATTATCATTCTATTATAATATAATATGTCATATCATTTCCTATTTCTTTCAAAATAAAAATAAATTTTAATTAATTAATTTAACCAAAGTACCTATATACTATTATACATATAAAAAGTGACTATACGATTTAAATAATATTATAATCAAAATTGTAATTACACGTGCATAATTATATTGCAACGTAAAGGAACAAATTTTTAGGTAACGTATATTTTTCCGTAAAAACATAATATTATAATATAATTATATTATATTATATTTATATTGAATGATAATCGACGACTGATTAACGTGAAAAACCTGTTTGAAACGATAAATTTATGATTAAAGGCATATTATATTCTTTTTTTTTTTTACTTAATACATATTATATTTATATTAATCAAAATAATTATTAAAATGATACACGTTCATAAGGTCGAATTAGAATTACAACCGGAAAAATCATTCAATCGACTAAAGCAGTAAAGTATAATATTATACAATAATTATTATAATCTAAATATACAAGTACAATAATAATAATATAAAATAATCAAAAAATTATAGCTAATATAGGTATACATAGGTAATATAATTATGTTACAATAATTAAGTCTTGTATAAGTAAAATAAAAGCTGATAATCGTATTCCATGAATGTAAAATTTAAAAAAATTTATGGACCATATTTTCGGATAATTAAAATTATTATATTAAAAAAAATATGTATTCGATTATATTAGTTATTATAATTATTATAATATTATTATTATAATTATTATTATTATTATTGTAATTATTTTCGTCAATACGTCATTCAACAATTTTATAAATTTTATACATGTTATTGAATATACCTAATATAAATATGATGTATAATGTATACTTTTGAAATTGTTCAGTTTTGTTTAAATTTGAATCCACATTTAATATTTTTTTTTCGGTGCATATGCCTACGTCTATATATAGGCACAATGTACATTTTTTCGTAAGTTTTAAGTACGTACCTACATAAAGAGTCCCGAGCCATTGTAATAACGATAGGTACTAAAATAATTATAATATAATTTACCCGCAAAGAGAAATTATTATGAAACATAATAACACCAGATTTGATTATTCGAATAAGCGATTGAAGAATATAAGTTGTTATATAGTATATTATTATAACGGAAAAATCTCCACGACTCGTGTTTTACGAGTATAATAATAAAAACAAATTGGTTAAACAATCACGAAATAAAATAATAATTGTAAATTGTAATAGCGTATTGTTATAGATAACGTCAAAACGCATCGTGTAAAACCCGAGCGTACAATACGATCGTATAAGTCGGAAACTGACGAAGAATCGCGTCGATTTTCGACCATATACGCCTCGGTTTTGGCACGACTACAACGCGTATTCATCGTCAGCCTGCGATACGTGAAAAACTATACTCATTTACGGTTAGTTATATGGTGTACAATATAGAAGATTATTATTATTTAATATTTTTATATACTCGCAAGTGGAACGTGTACCTAACTAATGTACAAAAATGTACTGTCTACAAAATATACCGAGCCAAAAATCTGCCGGTACTTGGTAGAGTATTACGCGTTGTACCGTTAATCGCTACGAATTATATTTTATTTCTTCATAATTCATATTATTATTATTATTATTATTATTATTATTATTATTATTATTATTATTATTATTATTATTATTATATGTGTTTTTGTGAAAACGGCCTCGTTCGAGTAGGCAGAACGAAAGTTTTACAAGGTCAAAGCGATCCGACCACATAATAATTTTGTAAGGATAATAATTATTCGTAGGCGCGCCACGTCCGTTCGATCGAAAATTCGAAGGTGGCTGCGTTATTAACTAATTTTTGTTTTTTCATAATTTTTAAATTAAATTATTTCGTTGTAATACGAAAAAAATATAATTATATACCTGAAATTATATACGTGAAAACCGTGTTTTTTTTTTCATAAGATAATTGCTCTTCAAAGTGTTATAGGCCAATGGACCATTTGTGATCGATGTTGCCATAGTTGTTAAAGTTTCTTACGTGGGCGACATAACCTGTGTGGCCAGCTTATCCTGTGGAGCTAATATAGTCAGAGTGGTGAATGTATATTGTATGGCTGATATAGTTTGTATGAACGCTGTGACCGACTTAGCCTGTATGGTAATTGTAGCCATTGAGGCCAATATAGTCTGTGTGTCTGTTATAGCCATTGCAATCAATAAAGTCATTGTGACCCTTCTAGTTTGTACAATCCCTGTAATTTGGATGTCTGCTTTAGCAATATAATAGTTTGTATAGCTGATTGTAGGCCATATGGCCGATAGAGTCTGGATGGCCGTTGTAGTGTGTACGGCCAATATACTGAGTGGTCATTGTTACCATTTTCGTCTATGTGATTTTTATCTCTGATGTAAATTTCACGGTATCTATACGTAACCATTTATCTAAAATTCTTCTCTTAACGCCATTGAAAATAAGGACATTGACTGTTAATAATCAATAGTCAGTAAAAAATATCAATTTAACTTAATAAATAAGAAAACATGTTTATGCCTACATTTTACTAAATGTATATTATGAATTTATGACGTATAAAGTATAAAATAAATAAATGTTCAGTGTTTCAATTGGTCATAGGGGAACGAATTTTCTTTTAAAGCGTTCCCTTACCTTACCAATCATTAATCCCCGAGGTATATAAAATAACTATAGTAAATTATAAGTATAACGCTTATACTTTATAAGTAAATCGCCCGTGGATAATAATATTAAAAAAAATTGAAGTATAAATTCTAATAATAATAATTATGAAATGAAAAATCTTCGCATTCGAGAAAACAATTCTGAGCGAAGTATGTGCATGACGTGTCAAATTTAGGTAGGTATTGATTAAAATTTTTACATTATTTTAATTAAAAATAAAAAACGCATAGATTACTCATTTATGTTTAAATTTCAACGTAGTATATAAGTTATATAATATATTAATATACAATAGGTTATAGGTAAATCCAAAAATATTCTTCATACTTTTAAGAACTTAAAAAAGTGTAAAAAAAATTGTACCTAGTAATTTTATAAATAGGTACCTACTCTACATTTATTTGAAAGATTACATCATAAAACACGATTGAAAGATGAAACAATGTATTTAAAATCAAAATTTTTATTTGTTTGAATATATTAATTTAATAATTATAATAGATATCGTATTTTTTTACATCACTGGAAATTTAAATTTTAAAAGGTTATTAAAAAAAATTAGGAATGTCCACTTATGAAACATTTTAGAACTTGGTTAAGCAATATAATATAATTATACCTATGCTTTAATTCAATTTTCAAACCTTAAAACAAAATTCCCAGATTTTATTACACATCGTTTTTTAAAAAAAATATATAATATTAGGGAATGTTGAATGTTATTCATATTTAGAAGTTACACGGGATTCTCATCTTCATCTTCCGCGGTCTTCTCGGCATCACTTATTCGATCCACCACCGCAGGTATCTCAGAGTTTGTATAACTCTCGAGTTTACTTGCCTAAGAAAACAAACCCACTCACCATATTGTTGTTGTGTTAATAGATAGGTACATAATTTGCAACTTCGCAAGTGTCAGGCGCTCTAAAGCATAGTAACGTTTAACGAAAATGAAAAAATTACAGGTACAACATGAAAAAAATATATAAAAATGAAAGATATAGCATACGAGCGTATCTCGTATACATTAATTAACGTATCGAAAAGATAGTTTTAAAGCGAGAAAACATCACAATTTTATTAGTAGATAGGTGCATCTGATTAAACATAATTCTAAAAATGAATAAAAGGAATGTAGACAACACAAATAGGTATATATCAGTTTATCTATAGATATGTTGATTTAATATTAAAACTTATTATAATGTTAATGTATTATAATATGCCTACTTTTACAGCAGCCGTTATAAAGTATTAAAATTTACATTATACAATCTAATTTTATCAAAACAGTTTTTAATAATCTTTAAAATGTAAATAAAATAAAAAAAAATAATAAATAAAAAAATAGTTCTTAATATTTTTATATAAAGTAATAATAATAAATAAAAGGAAACTCATTAATTTATAAAAGTAGTCTCTAAAAATAAAAAATTATTTAATGATGCTTGTTTTTATCATGGATATTCAATTTTTCTTTTGTTTTCGCCAATTATCATGTTGTTTAAGATATTGTTGTGATTTATCAATTGCACCACCATCCAACTGATCATTATCATTAAGTGTTTTGACTTGTAACATTTTACTGAACTGATGAAATGTTTCATCTACCACTTTCTTTTCCTCTGTATTCCACATATTTTCATTGATAATACGTTTTATTTTTATTGTTAGACAATTCAAAAATCGATCTTTTTGGAAGAACTCAATATGAAACTGTGGATACACATTCTGCAATTTTTAAATTATATAAATACTTATACATAAAACACTGTAACTTAATTACAAAACTTAATTTTATTGGATATTCTTTTAACTCCAATTATTTATAATACAAAATAATACCTCCATTTTTAAATTTATTAATAAACAATTAACAATATATAATTATATATTGTTATTAGCCTTATTAAATTTATTGTGTTTATTAGATACATTATTTTTAATTTATAATATAATTGCAAAATTGTATTATTACACAATTAACTATGTTTTTGAATAAATCAAGAATATTGTGTACTAGGTATCTAACTAAATGGAGCATTGTAAATTAAGTATTTACTCATTTAAATACTTAAAAATTAAATTCTTATTTTAATAATTAAAAATCAATAGATTGCAATTCCAGTGAATTGGTGACTAAATATATATATAAAAAAAATAACCTACTGCTCCTGTTCATATCTTCATAGGCACAACTATTAAATGAATGCTTAACCCTCCCAGTTCCTCCATTAACACTTCTTAATTTTATATATATTATAAAACTTAAAAGAAACAATTTTTTAAATTTATTACAATAATTTAATTAATACAATTTTTTCTGAGTTTCAGAGTTTTAATAACCAAAATTTTTTTTACTGAAATTATAGGCTTATAATATTATGGCTCCATAATCTAAACTAAAGCTTAGCCAGGCTTACGAATATAGCAAACACGTTTTTAGATTCTGAGTGAAATGAATAATATATTGGTTTTACATTGATGTGGTTTTTTTTTTTAGTTTAAATGTAAACAACATATTTTTACTACTACCAGAATAAAATATTCGATTATCGAATAACATAGGAATCCGGTAGAGAATCACATCTGGTTAGTACTTTATTTAAGTTATTTCAAACTTCTCAAAATTGAACTTATAAAATAGTTAAAAACACAAAAAAAATTATAAGAATAAGGTATTATTCACAGACTTTTGATATTTTTACGAAATAAATTTTGAACACTTGAAAATGTTATTGTGTATTCACATGGGTACAGGGTACCTATTTTTTATACATGACAAAATTTTGGAGCCGTTACGTTAATTTTTCGTAAATTTATAAAATATTCATTTTTACTTTTATAACATTTCATAAAATTGACAATTTTAGGTTAAAAAATATTATTTAAGCTTTACTATATATTGTTAACTTTAGTTCTAAAATATTGTATATACCTATTATATGTATTGCAATTACCATTTTATTTTATATATATAAATAGCTATTTAAAGTAAAATATTGGATAAAAGACGAGACAATAGTTATAGTGGCATGTGTAAAGAACAGCATACCTATTTTATTTTGAATAAAATTTGAATGCAATAATAAATTGTCACATTTGAAAAAAATAATTCTTAGCGAAGTTATATCAAATATGGTCATTTAGGGGATGCATTTATGGATTTTAGGGGCATTGGTGAGACCGTGATGAGTATATTAACAACGAATTACTAATGAACAATAACAATAAAAAATAATAATAAAACATAAAATAATTACATTATTAATGGGTATACTTACAATTAATTTATCTTTTTTATATACATCGTCTATGTCTTGGTCCATGTAAAATTTTAAATACTTCATAATTTCTTTATCGTTACTTTTAAAATAATAATAGTATAATAATATTTGGGATATTATAATAATCCTTCTTTCCGGCGATGTAAACGTATCGTACAAAATATTTAACGATTTTATCATTGAATAATTTGTAATTGATTGCAATTCGCAATCAACTTTTATTAATAACATTGCGCTATTAAAATGTCCAGCAGCCACTGCTCGACTTAAATATATTTTGGCTTTTTCCAATTCCTAAAAAAATTAGATAAATTGTTTATTGTTAAGTTATGTTTTCAATAATTATAAATGTAACATAAATATACAGGGCCGGTGGAAGGCACAGGCAACACAGGCCTATGCCTAGGGCGGCATTTTTGTCTGTATTAGTGTAGACAAAATATCAGAAATTTTAATTAAAAATGAAATTATCAGTCTAATATAAAGTTATTTTCCCGTTTATTAATCAAAACAACCAAAATAGTTTGACGACCAAAATAATATGATTGTGTGAATCGACCGTACATGTTGAAATTATTATATTTTATAATATACAGGAAAACAAAGTCTACATCTACAAATAATATTTAATATTTATTGTAATAAATCAATAACATGTACAACGATAATAATGTCCTAATCGAAATACAAGTATAATGATAAATATTACTCTATCCATTATTTTTATTGTTTGAAATAATTATTGTATTATAAAAATAATGTACCTAGTACCTAGTACCTACTGATAACCAAAAAAATTCTTTAATACTTTGAGTGAAATATTAGTTTTCATTTTATTTGTTTTCCATTTTAGATTCTGGAAGCGAAGAATGTATTGGTTTTACAATGAAGTGTGTCTTTTTTTTTATGCCTGAAAACACTTTTAACACTAGGCCTGATAACCTACCCGAAATAATGCTCCGATTTTCACAAACAGCATATTTTTCTGGTTGGAAAGTGGATGTAGTTAGTACTTTATTTAGATCATTTTTCGAATTTCTCAAAATTGACCCTAAGTGGTAGAAAAAACGACGAAAAACGGCAATTTTCACGAAAACTGAAATTTCAACTAATTCGATTTCAATATTTAATGATTACTCGGGCAATTTTAAAGTTAGAAACTTGAAAATTTCAATAGTTGTTCACACAGGTAATACGAGTATATATATATATATATATATATATATGTGGTAATAAAATTTTGGAACCGTTACTTTTATTTTTCTACAAAATATAGGACTTAAATATTTCGTAAAATTCTCGTTTTTATATATATATATAATGTTGGTAATTTTGGGCATTTAGATCTGAAAGTTTTATTGAAGTATACATACATATCACTTAACATCATATCAAAATATTAGAAAAATCCCAAGGCTCAATTTTTTTTTTATAGGTGTTTGAATTTGATATTTTTAGTTAATCAAAAAAAAATGACAAAAAAAACGGCATTATCTGACGGAGCTTCACTCAGAATTGTTTTTTCGAATGCAATAGTTTATCATTGCATTCAAATTATAACTAATTTAATTAAACATTATGATTGCACACCTGTATGGCTGTATCCTTTTCCTTGCTTTTTAAAAGTATATGTAATTAATTTTTTGTTTAGTTAATATGGTAAAATCTCTTTTATACAAATTTAATATTATTATATATGGGTAAGGTAGATCGTAGGTGTGTATGAATTTGGGGGGAAGTGAGGATTTACAATACAAGGGCGGCAAATTTTAATTTTGCCTATGTATTAATAATGTCTAGCACCGGCCCTGTAAATATACATACATTTTGTTTTGCGTAATATTTTCCTAAAGTTATATCAACCGAAATATTTTCTGTATTTTCGACTTTTTGAATTAGTTCTTCAATTATATTTGTTGATTGATATCTACGTGGTAAATTGTTATATTCTATCAAACATTTGTGAATTAATTCTATATTATCTTTGGCCAATTCGATTGATTTTCTATTAAACAAAAATATTTAATAATAGGCTGATATTTTATAATAAAATCCCAATTATAAATATAATAATGATACAAATGCAACAAAAAAAAAGATATTTTAAATATAAAATTATAATATAAGTTAAATTAAAATAAAAAACAAATATTTTAAAATTAAAATTACTTAATAAAAATTTAGTTTTTAAAATTGTACTTATGTGTACACTAATTATTATTATATGTAAATTATTATTTACAAAATTTATAAAATATAGATACATATTAATAATAAAGATTAATTTTAATGTTAGGTATATCATTTAATTAATATCATTAAATTTATTACTATATATAGATATTATTAGTTACTACTTACATTATAAGATCTAATGAAGTTCTATAATATGGATCAGCCTCTATATAATTTTTATTGTTATTGCCTACTTCTTTATAAACCTTAGAAGCATGAATTAAAGCTCTAGGATTAAATTTCATCGAACTTAATATTGCAGCATCGTCAATTTCATTCTTCTCTGGTATTTCATATTTATTATAAGAACGTCGAACTCTTCCTTTGGCTTTTAACCAAATTATTATCCACTCAGGTTCATTAGAATTAAGTTTTCGCGCTTCATTAGCAAATGTTAATGCAATATCATTACCTTTTGTAGGATACTTCATAAATATCATCGCTTTAATTGCGCATATTGCTGATTTTTCAGCTTGATTTAGTTTACTTCGTGGTATAATTTTGTTTATCATCTAGAATAATAATAAAAGATAAAACTATTAAGAAATTTAAATACTAATGATTTTTATAAATTTTAAAAACATAATATAGGTAGGTAGGTAAAAAAAAAATAGGAAACTACAAATTTTTATTTTATTTTTTTTAACCAATAATATATTGAAATAATATTTATATAAATTGAATACTTAATTATAAATAAATATTTTAAGTTATTTATAAATATCTAATTTAAATTTACTTTTTCTATGTTATTATTGAATGACGATGCAATATATGCATATGTGCTCCAAGCAATATGGTTAAAAGCATTAAGATACTTTTCATTTGATTCATCAAATTTACACACTTCCAATGATTTGTTTAAATTTTTAATTTCCACAAATGCATCTTTATAATTTTTAAACTCATATAATTCATATGCAATTAGCAGTTTATACATAAATCTTAAACATAAAAAATTATAATATTTTACTAATAAATATAAAAATATATTGTATTTCATAATTTAAATAAAGAGTAAAATTTGTTTTGTATTAGATATGCATATTATATTATTATTAATAATATGGATAGTATAATACTATTTTAAAGATAAAATACATTCATATTACATCCTTATTCCATTGTTTAGTGATTAGTGTAACTTAGTCTTTGTTTACACCATTTTGAATAGGTTGAAAAATTCGGGCAGATGTAAATTGCGCCCGAAAATTGGAAAAAGTTGTAAATTGCGCCCAACACATTTTAGGGTTAAATTTTTGTGTAGTAAATTGCGCCCAGCATATTTTCAGGTAAAATTTATGTATAGTAAATTGCGCCCAACAATATTACCAATAATAATATAAATTATACATATTTTAGTATAGGTACGTCTTTTTCTAAGTATAAAATTAAATAATAAATTACAATAAAATACAATAAATCCCTCAATAAATTATAAAATTTAAAATAAATTTTTTTTAAATTTAAATTTTAAATAACACATATTTTAGTAGGTATACGTCTTTTTTTTTATAATTTTCGAAAATAATAATTTCATTATTTTTTTGGCTTACACTTTTTTTAATATCGTCCATGGCGATGTTGTGCGAACAACTGATTCGTACGAATCGTATATTCGTACCTATCATATTAATAAAAATCTAATAACTACAATATTGATTATAATCACTAATCAGTGCTTGATTTGGGGAGGGGTACCTCTTCTATTTTTTATTTTTTTGAGCGTACCCCTACTAATTATTGAATTCCCTATGATATTACATGTACTTAAGCATATAAGGGGGAACGCTAATTTTTTTGAAAGTCTGATAGTCCCCCTTCTTTTTTTTCTCCAAATCAAACACTGATTATAATCGTTTAAACAATATACGTTCGGTTTTTACGTCAATATAATGTGCAAAATCGGAAATAATGATTAAAAGGTCATTTAGATACTATGGGCGCAATTTACTATGCCCAAAATACATGGCAAAAAGTCCCGGGCGTAATTTACTATATATAATTTACTACCCAAAAAGTCCCGGGCGAAATTTACTATATTTATTTTACTACCTGCTCACCGTGGGAGCAATTTACAATCGACCAAAAATTCTTTACCTATACTACCTAGCAGTGGCTATCCTCAAAAAATTAGGCGATGCTGAAAAATATTTATACCACTCACCCAAATGATCGTTATGAAATTTACTTAAGATCGACTTTTTATTTATTTATTTTTTTTAATATATTTATTTCTATACAGAAAAAATAATAAAATTTTAAAAATGTATAAAACACTTAAAATGAAAAATAAAAGGAATTCAATAAATAATTGCAAAAAGTGGAAAAGTCGATCTCGAATAAATTTTATGACAAATTCGAATATGTTTTTAGAAATGTAATTGTATCATAAGGACAGTCTTTATGATTGACACAATCTCCTTAAACAAATGTGAAATTGTGAAGTGAATGTTGAATTTACTTCTACAGTCTAACAGGTGTATGCGTATGCCCAAAACGTTTAAAACAAATCGTTTTCAACAGTACAACACGGTACAAGGAATAATTATTTGAACTTAAACATTAACATTACCTAGTTATGTGAAAAACATCATCCGGGGTCATAATCATATTACAATTGTCGCGAATCTTGTCAACGAAATTTAACAGGGTATTTTGATGGTTTCCTCCTAGTTGTCTGACGTTCCAAGAAAAAATGGTTTCGTAATCGTCTTTGATTTTATTCATTTTTATTCGTAAGATTTCGTTTACACCGAATTTATCCGAATTGTCTTCATCCACGGACAATTTGCTCATCGTGTTGCACAAATCGTTATGGTCGTTGCACGCCATTTTTCAGTAATATATTATAATATTATTTAGTGTCGCACACGTTGAAAGGGAATATTACAGAAGATGCAACCGCGACGACCGATTTCGACTAACTAAAGAAGTAAATAGACGTTGAAATTGAAACATTGACAACTATACGTCTATACGTACAACATTTGAACGATTGATCTTTACTCTATATCTATAGCATTATTAATGTGATTGTGTTGTTTGCGATTTACCCATACTTAGAATTACTATTTAGAATGTTTCCTATAATTCGTATATAATTGTTGTTGACAAATAAATAATGACAATAACATTTATTGTTAGGTATACATTTATAGGCAATTACACATAGTTTAAATTCAAACGTTCACATAATAAACGCAGAAACCCAACGAGTGGACTGTGGCCGATGAAATTATTATTCGAAAACACGTACGCAGCGACCATAGTTTGGGTGTTGTAGTTGTTGTTAATTTCAGTAGAAATTTACGGGTAAAAATATAATATAGATTAGTAAAAGTAAATGTTGACGGACATTCGAAGCCATCCGAAGAAATTAATAATACATTAAGAAAATAACGATAAAAACAAAAACAACCAAATATTACAAACACGTAATAAACTTAAATAACAATAGTAATGATTATCTAATATCGAATATAATATTTTATAACTAAATATTTGTAAAAGTCTGAATTTCAAAATACAACAATAATACCTATATAATTATTTTAACTACAATAATTAATAATGTAATTTGGCGTTTACGTCTTAAAAATTCTAATGATGATACAATATTATATATTATTCAACAAAGATAAAAAATATTCTGTTATACCTTTTCTACAATTTACTCCAAACAATTATAATTAAATATCTAATAATTTTAAGTTTATCATGTTTGTTGATCCAAAAATTTAAAAGTACTTATTCAAATGAAATAATAATTGTATATTGCATGCAGCATGCTTATGTTATACGAGTATGTATGGGAATTTAAACAAGGTGTTTTCAACTTTCTCGATTTTAACGGTATAAGATGTTATTACAAATATACAAATATTAATCGAGTACAATTTAAAATAACAATTAGATATTTATGCATAATATTTGATATAATTATAGGATAATTATTACAATATTATTAGTTTTCCTTTTCAATATAAAATTGATACACAGGGCCTATACAAAGGGGTCTACTAGGCCCGTGTACAAATTATAGATAAATAAATACAGCACATGTGTTACTAATACAGTAATACCATTGATTACAGAATAGAATTAACCTAACCTGATCAGTGGCGCAACTTGGGCTGAATTTTTATGAAAATTTCATTTAATGACCATTGAATAAAAATATTTGTTCTATTTATTTTAAATTTATAACATAAAAGTTAAGTTGAAAGTAATAGTAGGTATAAGATAAAAGCAAAATAATGCTATAAACTCTAATACGCGACACTATACAAAAAACAAAATATGGCGAACTGATATGATCAATTCCCCCCGATATTGTATTGGTATTGCCTATATTTACCCTTTATTTTTATACTGAAGAGTTCCTGCTTTATTCATAATTTGCCTTGTTTATAATATTTATAAATATATAAATATACCTACGCGGCTACGCACGACAAACTCATTAAATAAGTTTATCAAAAACGTATTTAGAATACCTATTTTATTTACGGAGAGAGATATTTTTATTAGGCGAACAACCCCCTCGAAATAATTCTAGTTACGCCACTGAACCTGCTCGTATTTATAAAATTATGATTGTAGAAATCAGAAATTATTTTAATTCGGTTAGCTAATATTTTGTAATAAAAAATAAAAAAAAAAATTAGGCGAGGCCCAATTTTTGAATAGGAGTGCTCCCAGGATTTTATGGCCGAAGCCGCTGGCAACGTCTAAATGTAAACATAATCTGCCAGCAACTCTATGAAGTTGAAGTATCAACCATGTTTTTTTTTTTTTTTAATTTTCATTATATGGTTATTTAAATTATAACTCTTGTCTCCTACACAAGCTTTGCTTTTGGAGATAAATTAATTTCATATTTATTACATTTAAAAATAATAAAACAAACTACTACTCTACTACAATGAAACCTATTCATTGTAGTTAGTGCACGAATTGGGAAAAAATTAGTAGAGGAGCTCAACCTAACAATTAAAAAACTGCGTTCCAAGTGAAAAATTGTTAACACATATCCGGGGGGCTTTGCCCCCACACAACGACAAAGCTGATATTTAAAAAAAAACTTCAATTTACCTACAAAAGTACAAACATATAAATTTCAAATATAATCCATGTATGTGATTGCGAATTAATGTTCTCCCAAATTTATGTGGCCCTATACATTTTATATAGGTAGGTACCTATTCAGCTATTTTTACAAAACAATCATTTTGATAGTAATATCTATATATTACAGTAGGAAATAAAAATAATACTAATTATAAACATTATTTAATTATTATTAATAAATAACAAAATTCATTATTATTAATAGTGATAATAAATAAAAATAATAATAAATATAATATTATAGAATACATATTATTATGTGATAACTGATAATATCATATTATGATGAAATATAATATATAAATAAAGTATAAACAATTTTGATAAAAAATATTTTAAATAGTAAAATTGACAACAATTTAAATCTACACTTTAAGAAAAATTATTACGGGTGTATTTTCCACCGTCCCCCCTGTTCCAGTAAAAAAATTAGTTGGGGTGCGCAAAAAAAAAAAAAAAAAAGTAGAGGAGCTCCGTCCCCCTGCGCACCCCCCCCCTCCAATTCTAGCATTGATTGTAGTATTATACATACAATTTTGAGTGGTTATATTTATTATGGCATAAGAAATAAGAATAACGTATTTTATGTAACTCTGTAGTAGGTAATAATAATTTTCAATTTTCAACGACTACTAAGTACTATTTGTACTAATGGCTAATTCACAGAAATATAGCGATAACAGAACAGGTATATTACATAATAAAGTCTAAAAAAAGGCCTACTTTTTTAAAGAGCCCATTGTTTACATTGTAAAGTACATAAAATTAAATATTAGTATTTATAATCAATGGTATTACGTATCACTGTACTGTATCAGGTCATATATTTTTAAGTTCAATACTTGAATGTTCTAATTCAAAATATTAATGTTTTTTTTGATACATCGAAAACCAATAATCGATGTATCGACCAAAAACATCGATGTTTTTGGCCCACCTCTGTTTTTCTACCTGAGATAAATTCCAAACAGCAAATACCAATTAATCTATTATTACTTATTAGTGTAGTGTAGAACATTGAACATATGAAATGATTTACTGTCTACCTCAATTTAAAATATCTAAGTCTCCTATATCCTACTGGTAATAACTAAAAATTAATAAGTAGTAAGTACTAAATAAGTACCTCCTACAATTACTATAAAATATAAATGTGTCATATATAATATATTATATTATTAATAAATATATTATAAATAAATTTTGTCTATTATTATTTGATATTTTTAAGGATAATGATAAAGTTTAATTTTATATACTTTTTTTTTTTTGTATGCCTATTCCATTTTCTTTTTTTTTTTCTGTGAAAACGCGTCATTATTGGGGGGCACTTCGCCTTTGTGGGCAGTTCTTCCCCCTGTATCCGCATCATTCATTAGACATCAATACAAATAACGAAACACGAAGCGTAGTAATTTGCCATTTCTTACGACTATGGTGCCTAGCACCTACACACGCTAAAAGGGCTCTCCCCTCCAACTGAGATTTCGGCACACAATACATTCGTAACTAAGGGATTCGAACACTTTCCCGTTGGCGGATCCTTTCCTCTTCTTCCCTTATCGAGAGCAGTACCAGGTCGGCGTATTTCTTTACCACTTCCCAGTTGTCCCTCGATTCAAGCATCCACTGAACAACTGTATCCGACTCCATTTGGTTGCCAATGGCAACCACTAACTCCCTTCTCTGCCTCCACCGCCTTTCAAATTGGAAGAGTGTGTGCTCCACATCGTCCACTGCTTCCCCGCAGTACACACATTTCGGATCGTCGAACTTAGGGAACCTGTGAAGATACTGACTGAAACACTCGTGGCTGGTATGGTATACCTATCTATCTGTATTACCTATCTTCATTCTACATTACTACAGAAAAAAAACACATACCTAAATATACTAAAATATTTTTTGAAAAAAATTAATTGTTTAAAATTTATTAATAAAATGATTATATTTAATTTAAATACACATTTTAACATAAAAAAAATTGTATTAAAATTTTTTAATTGACTCCCTTTAATGCAACATAACATACATTTCTGTAACATGATAAGATATTATAAATTGTCTATTACTATACTAGTATAATACTACAATTATTTTCTTGAATAATTTATTTAATCATAATTAAAATTTTTTTAAACCTTCAAAAGATTGTTTATTGATTTTTGATATACTCAACTAGGTACTTTATAATTTTATTTTAAAAGAAAAAATATTTATTTTTTAAATAAAATTTGAAAAAAACATTTCAAAAATCATTGTAGGTACTTCCCATATAAATAAAATATTTATTTAAGATTATAGGGTATAAATATAATGGTATTCATTTAGTATGTGACCTACCAGATTGCGTGACTCACCACTTAGATACCCTGCAAGCTGCAACGAAAGGATTTTGTATACATTACAGATAACATTTTTAATAACACTATATACATTTCTTATACAAAATTAATATTTCATTTAAATTGTATAAAAAAATTCAATTTTAATCATAAATAAAATAAAGTAATGTGTTAAATGCCTATTATTCATATTATTATAATTAATATTACTTGAAATAAATAATCAAAGAATAAATTAATAAAATACAATAATTAGATAATACATTTTATATTATAAAATGCAATTTCATCTATTAAAATAGATTAGATAAATAAAATGTATCTATTATATTATAATTCCATATCTAGTGAATCAAAATGCCTATAATATATAATTACCTAATATTGCATTTGCTATGCATTGATCGTTTCTGTAGGTCACACACTAAACAAATACCAATATAATTATTGTATCATATACTTATAAAAAAAAATAGCATTAAGTATTAAAATTGAATACATATTTATTATTGTACATTAAAATAATTACAGATTAAATGATTTTTCTGCCATTTCTATTGCACCAGCTCTACTTTTGTTGCCACCAATAAATCCGGACGTATGACAAAAAATACAACCTTTTACACCAGAAATGTTACTCAAATCATCATCCCTAAGACTACGCCAACTCTTAGGCAATGGTTTTCGAAGTTCAAATGATTCATGCGATATTGGCATGCTCTGAATTCTCCACGTTTTATTAGAATGATCTTCAAAAATAACATAATCGATTTTAGGATTAAGATCGTCACCGAGTTCTTCTTCCAACGAAAAATAATGCTCTTTCCACGGGCATGGCGTACTTAACTCAAGTATACGACCTGACGAATGTATTTGGAACCGTTTGTCGAGTGCATCAACCACTATAGACCTGGCAGGCAACCAGGTTTGATGGGCATACAACACAGTTTCTTCAAACTCGGACCCTATCATTTTCATTGCTCGTTCAAATGCCTCCATTTCGTTAAATTCACCGACATGGTTCCACTTCTTATTAAGACTACCGACTCGATTGCTCAAATTTGTGTATATAGTGTATCTCGGCTGACCTTCACACACTGAAATACCGTTATCAATACCATCGATTTCTTGTACAAAGCTTTCGTAAACTTTAGCATAAATAGAATTTAATTTGGCTTCGGATAGTTCAGAAACAATAATTTTTTTCAAAACTTCGTGACCATAATGGAAGTACACTAAACCAGCACTACTTAATTTCGTGGTCCATTTGGCATCCGCTTTTAATGTACTCATCGAGTGATTAAATGACTTTTGATGATGATCATAACGACGTTTACTGTGATCATACACACCACCGACATCGATCACAATATCACACTCGGCTAACCGTTCTTCGTCTCTTGTACGAACGATTTCAATGTTCGGAAATAACAATTTTAGCATATACGAACCAAACGCTTCGTCACAGTGAAACAGACCATTGTGCGTGCCCAATATTTTTGGAGAAAATTTAGTAGTTAAATTCATTTAAATAAAATAATAAATACACACACTGGTAATGTAGAACTAAAATTATACCTAATACTTAATAATATTTTATTGATTTTTTACTTATCCAAATAATATTAAATTAATAAATTCAAATGTTTACGAGACAGTAGACACACAATATATACATTAATTGTTATTGAAATGAAATATTTGATATGTTATCAAATTTTAACCGATAAGATAAGTATATTATCAAAACTGTTGTAAATATTTTGTAATATTACAAATTTTGAAATTTAATACAATTTAATTTCACTTACGTTTTTAATCCATATTATTTAATATTTATTATTTATATATAACATAATGTCCTAAGACGAGTAATAATGTTATTATTGTATTTAGTTACAATAATAATAATATGGAAAGTCTTTAGGAGCATAAAAATTTTAATTTAAAATTTTTAATAATAAAAATATACATTTTTTATACAATATACATTACAAACGTCGTTTATAAATAATACAAGTTGAACATAAATAAATCTAATATAATAAATAATAAAATAATCGTTCAATATCTTTATTAAGAAATTTAAATATATTGTAAACGATTATTTAATAGTTTATAATTTTAGGTTTCACAATTTTACCTCATCACATTATTTTCTGTTATACTTATACACTTACTTTTTTCACTGATTTCCACAATGGACTGTACTTCTCCACTGAGTTTTCTTGAACTTCAATTTAATTTGTGAGTTGTGTCTTCTAACATTTACCATTCAAGTTTGAGAATACCATAAATGATTAAATCATTTTATATTTTATGGTAATATTAGATAATTAAAATTAGCTAGTTTACATTTATTTTATTTTGTCATCTATAATATCGTAATCATTTAAATATTTTTTGATTTAACTCATTTTGTATTATAGTGAATATAAATAATTAATTTAAATAAATAATTTAATTACGATACCATTAAAAAATTGAATATAATTTAAATTAAAAAATTAATTATCTCAATTGACTAAAGACCCACTTTGAAAATTATATTGATCCATCTTGTATAGTATTTTAGTAGCAATATAAAAATATATTTGTTAGAATGAATTATAATAAATTAAACATTGTATCTGTAATCTATAAATATTAACTTATTAACAAGAAATAAGACATATATTAGATATATCCTATTTCATATTTACCTATTATTTTAAACATTTCCATACTAATATACAATGATAATCGTATTAATTGATGGACAAATAACTAAATATAATATAATTTTAATTAAGTGTATATAATAAATTCAGTTAATAATATTCGATATTAAAAAGAATTTTAATTTAATGTTAATTCTCTATTCTCTATTTTTAAATTTTTATATTATAATTTTAAAGCTTATATCTAAATAAATTATATATATACATATACAAAACAAGTAGTTATAATATAAAACTTAAAATTTATTCATTTATTGAAAATTTAACTAATATATTTTATATTTTACTTATACATATGAGATATGACATATTACAATTTTTAAGAGGAAATTATTAACACCTTAATATATATTAATAGTGAAAAAAATTCTAGAGTATTTAGTAATTATTTATTATTTATAATAATGTATCTATATATAATTAATACAGTAACACCACAGATAAAATGAAATCTGTGGTAACACCTAGTATAAAATGATATATAATACAGAGTGAATAATATTGTCTTATGATTATTTAATAACATAATTTTAAATTAAAATTGTATTTATCATTGGAGGTGAAAAGGGTACAGTTATATGTTGATATTTGAAAAAAAAATATAAAGTATTGTAATTTAAATATAAAACTGCTCATAAATTGAATAATAAAAAACAAGCTACAAATTTAAAAAAATTAAATTATTATAATTATTAATTTGTTTCCATATTATCTTGTTCTTTGTAATGTCTATACTCAGGTTTCAACTCCCACATATTCTTATGAGGATGTTTAAGGTTATAATTACAAACTTCTTTTAAAATTTCTTTTAAATACACAACTGGTTGTTTAGTTAATGTCACTAAATCTTTGATATTATAATATTGATGTTTTTCGAAAGCTTTAAATAGCATAGCCATAACAGCATCTTTATCATCACGTGCTTTTTTGCCTTCACTCTTCTTTTTCTCATTATATTCAATATTATGCTTGTGGTCTGATATAGGCTTAAAGTTTTGTACTACTTTATCTAATTTTTGCACTTGTCTAGTTGGTATGTGTGCTTTCCTAATAGCTTCCTTTTTTAGATTCATATAAACCTAAGTAAAATTTTTTTTATTAAAATAAAAAATAAATAAAAGTTTAAAATTATATTAGGTATTTTATTAAAAATCCAAATCACAAAATTAATACTTATTTATCGTTATCTTCCTTAGCGGGTACCAAGTACTCTTTTTTTCTTCACTAAAGATGATAACATTGTTGTTAAAATATGTATAGTGGATACGATAATTAAATATAAATTTTGTAATTTGGATTTTTAATAAAATATTATAAAAATATTCACAAGTGATCAAGTTTACTTTAAAATTATTCTTATTACCTGATCACCAATTGGTCGACATTCTAATTTCTGGCTTATTTTCCCTAAAATAGCTAATTTATCAGGTTCTTGCACAACTGCATCAGGATTATATGGAACTTTGTGTTCAGATAACACACCTATTGTTTGGCCAGCAAATTGTGAAGCGTCTAATTTAAACGATTTGGGTATTGGCTCCTTATCTTTTTCATTTTCCAAGCACAATAGGGCTTCCGAAAGATTAAGTGAAATTTCAGGTTTTTTCCCCGGCGTGTTTACTACCTTAATTTTACCAACTTCTAAACTACTAGGACAACTATCCCATTTGTCTGCAACATATTTGGGTACTTTAACAAGCCACAATGAATTTCCTGCTTTTGAAATGTCCAATGGAATACCACTCATCTATACAATAATATATTATAATATTATACATTATGTAAATAAAAAATTGTATTATATTTTCATTTTTTAGCATTACTTTATTTATACCTTAAGTGATGTTCTGTTTAAAGTTTCAAGTGTTCAAATCTGCAAATTAAAATTACTACATATTAGGGTTTAAATGCATTAATGAATATAAATTTTTAAAATCAAAATAAATATTAAAATTTAATATGCAACAAAATTATTTCTATTGAATATTTCACAGTTCAACAAACAAATTATATAATAATACAACATCCACAATGGCCGTACTAATTACTCAAATAAAAAACTCAAACTATAATTATAATTCTAAATAGTAAATACTCACAGGCATAATTATAATTAATATGAATTATTCATAAACAATAATATTATAAGTAATTCTAAAATATAAATGGAATATAATATTATTTTCAATTTTGTAAATAATGACTAAAATCCAATTTACTTTATTGTCGTTATCATATCTGTGACTTTTTGTATTAACTTAAACCGTGGTTATACCCAATACTGTCGTCAAAGAACATTGAACCTGGGTTATAGATACTACAATGATAACATCACATCCAGAAAATGGCGACTGATTTTTCTCCAGTCCTATGCTGCGTGTAAATTATTATCAGTGTCCATTCTTATTGTTCAAGGTATATGTCCACCTTGTTATTGTTATTACTGTGGTTCATACTTCATAGATAAGTGCCAAGTGGTTAGAATGTAAGACGTGTTTACATTTATTATTTACTCTTTGACTCTTTGTCTTTAGTCTATACTCTTTAGTCTTTAGTGTTTACTTCGTAAATTAATTGAAAATCGAAATTTAGAACTCTAAAGTTAATGAAGTAATAGTTTACTTTATTATATTCATAGATAAAAGATAAATATATGATATTATGATTATATATTTATATTTAATATTTATGAAGTAATTATATCTTTCATAGTTGAATAAATCAAAATAATTTTACTTAGTCTGAGGTGTCTTTAATTTATTCAATATACATTTATAAATTTATAAATTATATTTTAATTGCTCTCAAAATGTATACAAATCAATATACTCAACAATATTCACAATATAATCAACAATATCAACAATATCCGTCAAATTACTATCAGATGTACAATTATAATCAACAACCTACCTATAATACTCCACAACCAACACAACCAGCAACAAAATTTATAACTCAAAATGTACCTGTACCACAGCCCAAAGTTCCAGCTCCTACAAAAAATGTTTCAAGCTTGTGGATGGGAAGTGTATGTTTTTTTAAAAAAAAAATAAATTTGTAATTTTTATTTGTCTAATAATTGTATAATTGTCATTTTATAGTTAGAACCCTATATGACGGAGAGTTTTATAACAGGTGCTTTTCAAAAGATGGGTGAATATCCAAAAAATGTAAAATTAATGCGTAATAAAAATACTGGAGAGACAGCTGGCTATGCATTTGTTGATTTCTATGATCCAGTATCTATAATGCATAAACTTAATGGCAAATTTATACCTGGTACTAATCCTGTAAGTTATCATCTCTATTATCCTTTTGTTTTTTTTTAATTTTATTATGTATTTATTGAGTTAATATGTATTATGAATTTAGAAAAAATTAAGAATAACTAACAGTTTTAATTTATCGGCATGTATAATGATAATGAGCATTAAAAATATAAGAAATATCAATTGTTAATATTTCAAAATATTGTTTCTGAATTTTAGATTTTGAGTGAAGTGAAAAAATTTATTGGTTGTAAAAACGATGTGTGTCTTTTTTTCTTTTTTTTCTTTTTTATTTATGTAAACACTTTTCTATCCAAAATAATGCTCCGATTTTCATGAATAGGTTGGAAAGTAGATATAGTTGGTATTTTATTTAGGTAATTTTTCGAATTTCTCAAAATTGACATTATGCAACAGAAAAAAATCATGAAAAAATGGCATTTTTCACAAAAACTGAAATTTCAACGAATTTGATTTCAATATCTCACGATAACTCAGACGTGAAAATGTGATTGGATGTTCACATAAATACTATATACTTGTATATGTGATAAAATTTGGAACCGTTTACAATATTTAATTAATTTAATATTAATAATTTCTTACAATATAGGACTTTGAATATTTTGTAAAATTCTCGTTTTTATGTTTATAATGTTTGATAAAATTGACAGTTTTGGGTTTTCAGGTCTGAAATTTTAATGAAGTATACTTACATATTACTTAACATGATATCAAATATAAAAATACCAAGTCTCAATTTCTTTTTATAGCTGTTTAAAGTGATATTTTTAGTTTAATCAAAAATCTTAGAATCCATAAAAGTATTCTTCTTATTATTTTTCAATACTTTTACAATAAAAATTAATAGAAAAGCCAACAAATTTAGAATTTTTTTTTTAAATTTTATTGAAGCATACTGATATATTTACAAATATTAACGTATTTACAATATAAGAAAAAATCTTAACTCTCAAATTTTTTTTATATGTGTTTTAAGTTGAAATTTTAGTAAAATCGATATTAATGTTATATATTTGCAGATTCTTATTATTTCTCAATATTATACAAAAATGTTATGTATAATTGACAAAAATTTTAAAAATTTAATTGAAGCTTAAATACATTTTACTTAGTTCTTAACTCAGTAATTGTGAATTATTACATTAATGATTTTTTTATTATTATTATTATTATTATTATTATTGCTATTTAAAGTATAAAAAGGAAGAAAATAGATACTGGTGTGGAGGGATACAGGTGTAAAGAGGATAGTATTGAATTTTGATTAACATTTGAATGCAATGATATTCGAAAAACAATTTTAAGCAAAGTACTGTTAGATTTGGGTATGTAGGTGAATCATTTAGGGGTTTTATAATAAATTATTTATATTGAACATAGAGACTGATAAATGTAAACATTTTAACCAGTACATGTATTATCTAATGTACTTCGCTCAAAATCATTTTTACGGATGTAATGATTTATCATTGCATTCAAATGTTAATCAAAATTCAACACTATCCTCTTTACACCTGTATCCCTTCCACACCAGTATTCCTTCCCTTGTTTTTTTTTTATTTGTGTAACTTATTATATTTGTTATTAATTAATTATTTATATTTTATATATATAATTGTTATAACTTTTTCATATACATACTTTTATATTATTAAATATGACATTAATTGGCTGATTTTGTTAATTTTTTTTTAAAAATTACTAGTAATATATATGGATAATATTAAATTAAGTCATTTTTTTATATAAATATAAATCTATTTAAATATAACATATATTTTAATAATTATTAGATAAACTTTTAATATTTAAAATTAACTATATTTGTATTAGAATAATAAATTGTAATATAATTTGTTTGATTTATTTTTAGCCTGTTAGGTTTAAACTCAATCATGCTGGAAATCCTGGAAAAGTTACTACATCTGATCGAGATTTTTCTGTGTGGTTAGGTGAACTAAGCCCAGATGTAGATGATTATCAGTTATATAAAACTTTCGCCTGTCGTTATCAATCTATTTGTACAGCTAAAGGTAATTTTTAGTAAAAAATAATTTTATTACTATGAATAATGAATACAAATTGTATTGTTTTTCAGTGGTGTTAGATTCAGCAGGATATAGTAAAGGCTATGGATTTATTCGTTTTGGCAGTGAAGAAGAACAAAAACACTGTCTTAATAACATGAATGGATTCCCTGGCCTTGGTGCTAAACCTATTAAAGTTAGCAGTGTCATACCAAAATCAGAACGTCATGTTGTTGTGTAAGTTAAGACAATATAGATTTTTCTATATATTAAAAAATAGTTAATTCATATCATAATTAAGAAATGTAATTAGTATTAATATATTTTATATGAAAAAAGCAACTGAGACAACTTTTTTTATCTAGTCAATTTTGATGATAATAATAATAGTTTTCATTGTAATATTTAATATTATAAAGGGAGTGAATATAGAAATGTATACTATTTAATTTATAATATTTATTATAAACTGAGTTTAAAATTATTTTATTAATATAGAAAAATGGGTTAAGCTTAAGGGTCTAATTTCTAATACTATATCCAATCAAAATAATTTAAGATATTTTATATAGTTTATATTTGTTTTATATTATAAACAAATCAAATAAGTTTTATTTTATATTTACAAATAATTATAAATTAAAAAGTGTTTATAATAAATTATTATATTATGATTGATATTATAATATAATATTAAATTGCTATTATAATTTTAATATTATATATTATTTACTTATTTATTTATTATACGCTAAACGGCAATTAACATGATGGCACGAGAAACAAAATACATATATATAACAATGAAGAACAAAAATAAAAACAAATTAAACTGGCTAAATTAAAAAGAAAGGGAAGGCGAATCATTGGTGATGTGCATATGACGGATTAATGAAGTGTTAGACTGGTAATTTGAATGTGTAGTTGGAATGTAGATATTGGTGTAAGAGCAATTGGAGCAAGTTAGTACTTTAAAATTGACAAGGGAAAGTAAAGATGGACAATCAATATGGCCAGAATGAATATTAGAAAAAAAAGAAATTAATGTTAGCCCGAAAAGACGATGGTCAGATAGGTTTCAAAGGGAAAGCTGACAGGAGAGTAATAATGAGATGGACATTGAATTTGAAGGCAAAAGCAGCCTGACGCAGGAATTTTATTTGTACTTTTTCAAGCATAATTTTATGTGGTGCTGTAAATGGGTCCCAAATAACTGAGCCATATTCAACAATAGGACAAACTAGGGCACAGTAGAGAGTTTTAAGAGAGGAAGAGAAATGAAATTCACAGGAAATACGAAAGATGAAACCAAGAAGTTTAAATGATTTATAGCATATATTCTCAATATGCATACCAGGACAAAGCGTACGGGTTAGAGTAAATCCAAGATCAAGTACAGAATCACCAGCAGATTTGAGTGGAGAGTTTTGAATGACGTATGTATATCATTGAGTGAATACGAGAAAATATCATAACAGAACACTTAGTTCAAGTTAGGGCCAAGGGTCTCTCTCCAATGAATTAAGCGTTTGAGGTCAGCTTGGAGTAAGCAGCAATTGTTATTTGATTTAATCTGAAGAAACAGTTTCATATTGTAAGCGAAAATAAGTAATCTAGCATGTTGTAAGATGGATGGAGCTGAGTTAACAAATAAGGAGAAAAGTAGTGGTGAAAGTACAGCACCTTGTGGTACACCAGACTTAGGAATGACAAGGTTAACCTAACGGATGACAACACGTTGTTTTCTGTCCACAAGGTAAGATCGCAACCAGGAGAGAAGTGGTTCACCTAAACCAAGATGATCCAGAGTATTAATTCATAGGGAGTGATTGACAAGATCAAAAGCTTTAGAGAAGTCTGTATAAATAACGTCAACTTGACTTTGGGTATAGAACTATATATTTGTATATATATATATATATATGTATATATGTATTTATATATATATTATATACTTTTTAAATTTTCTATGAAAAACATCATTGTTGTATATATACATGTCTATTAGTTAAATATTAGTTTTTATTATTATTACTAGCCAGTTAAAAAAAGTTGTCCATTTTTCTTTATTTAAAATGTAAATTATAATTTCAGTGCTACAAATGATTCTCAAGGATACAAGGCTAGCCAAGATTATGGGCAGTATTTTGAAACTAACTATTGGCATCGTTATTCAAAATGGAATCAACCAATAAATGTAAATTGTATACCTAAACCTGAGTCAGTTGTTGAAACTCCAGTTGTTAAAACTAATGGAAATTTAACTTTAGTTGGTATGTAACTATGTAATGAAGTCATAGTAAAATTAATTAAAACATTTAATAACATTATATTTAAATAAATAAAAACCCAAATCCACAAAAAATTTACTTTTATTTTAAGCAAATACGTATTTCGGTAACAAATTTGCCATCATCAGTGCAAAACACAGACTGACTACTGAAGCAAATACGTATTTACTTAAAATAAAAGTAAATTTTTTGTGGATTTGGGTTTTTATTTATTTAAATATATTATCCACAAGTCAATACTTAAACTATAAATAACATTATATTATTTATTATTTTATATTCTATATATTAGGTGTTATGCGGTTAAGGTTAGTAATCTCCAATCGCAGTAAATTAGAGTAAATGGCAAAAAACTAATTTTTTTTTTATTTCTAGTTCTTTATTAGAATTATATTCGTTGATTGAAAACACTAATTAGTAGTTTATGATATTTTTTGTAACTGTCAAATTTGTATAATGACAATTTTAATTTATAATAAAGGAAATAAATTAGAGATTGCAATGTTTGCAGTGGAATAATGAATATTACCGTATTTGCAACAGAAATGCACGGTGATTGTCTATTTTACCATAGAAATGTAGTTATTTTTATTATGGAAATGTCATATTGAATCTGAGTCAAACTGGCCTATACTATTGACTGGTTATGCGGTCTAAAATGTAATATAATAATATTTGTGAATATTATTAATATATTATAATACTAAACTGTGGTTTAATATTATCCATAATTACATAACAGCCCTAGTAAAAATTTAAATTAGGTAATTAATTAATAATAATATAATATAAATTATAATTGCATTAATATATATTATATTAAATTATAAATGAGACTCTTCATAAGTCAATTACCAGTTAGACCTTCAGTGCTCAGTCTGACTCTGTATTGAATGATCATAGAATTAAAAGTTAAATGAAACAATAATAATCAAATTTCAATCAACCTTTTTTTCGTGTGTATAAAGGACTTTGTACAATAAGGATTCATTTTTAATTTCTTAAGTAAAATATTGTTGTTTCAACTATTTATTATTAATACATTTGATTACTTTAATATTAATAATAATTAACATAAAGATTGCTATATTTGCTGTGTACCTGAGAGTGGAGATTTTGCTGCAAACACCCAATATCAAATTATATCTTTCCAAATAATTATTTTTGATAAAAATTAATGTTACCAGCATAGGGTTGCGCACAGGGGGGCGGGTAGGCCACGGCCACCCCTGCGGACCGTAGCTTTTTTTGTAATACTAAGAATATTGGTATATTTAAAATTAAAATTAAAATTGTATATACTCATATTAGGCCATTATTATATTATATTCCTACATTTACAAAAACAATAATTATATTTATGATATATCAATCAAATTATTGGCGAATAATCTGCAATAAAGCACATTAATACATAATATAACGGCAAATCAACCTATACGGTCACAGGTAATTAAGCGAAGCTTAGCGAACTGGCTATCTAAATGTCGCAGGCGGTGCCGGAGACTGTAGTATACGACATCATTTATTGAATTAAATTATTACTTCATAAAATCTCAAACTAAAGATGTATGTATACAAAATACAACTATTTATTTATGCCTACTAGAAGTTATCTGTATAAAAAATTTTGGTTCAGATATTTTTGATATATTGCCCTGGGCCCCCTCTGCGAACAAAGTCTGCACATGCTTATGGTTACCAGTCGATACAGTATAAAATTTTCAATGTGAATATATAATAATTTTTATACAATTTAGAGATTTCTGACTTTACCGTATTACACCTCTTGTACATTACAATAGTTTATATTGGTGTTATTTCAGTTATTAATCTTTATTCTTTTCTTTTTATTACAGATTACAAAAAAACAATTGATGTAGATGCCTTGAATAAAGATTTAGTTGCCCAAGATTATAATTTATGGGATGCACTTGAAAGTTCTAAATGGTTGCCATTAGATACTATTGAAGCAATTTAAATAATAACTAAAATGTAATATATTTAAATTAATTTTTTATTTTAATAACTCTTAATTTTTGTATACATAATATGCTGAAATTAAGCAAAGTTTTTATAAGTTTTTTTAAAATTGTATTTATTTAGATATTGTATAATCAAAATACACTATAAAATAATATAATTTCTTATATAATATCAAATAAAACAAGTATTAATTAATTACTGTTCAGTTGGTACTTATTTAATGTATTACATTTTATTATTTGTGTTATAACTATTTTTTTTTTTTTTTTTTATCTAAATAAGTGTTATTTATATTATAATATTAACGTACTATTTTAATAATTTAATAAATGTATTTACTAGATAAAAATAAAAATAAATTTAAATTATATTTTTCATGTAACATATATACTGTTTAAATAAATTATAACTACAATTATCTTTAAATAAATAAAAACCCAAATCCACAAATATTTACTTTTATTTTAAGCAAATACATATTTCGATAACAAAGTTACCATTATCAGTGCAAAACACCGACTGATTTGCACTGGTGATGGTAACTTTGTTATCAAAATACGGACTTGCTTAAAATAAAAGTAAATTTTTGTGAATTTGGATTTTTATTTATTTAAATATATTATCCACAAGTCAATACTTAAACTATAAATACAATTATCTTTGATGAATCCTAATATACATATTCAATTATTTATCTTAAGAATATTCATTCCATCATTAAAATATTAAATTATTTATAATTATAGACGAGCAACTGTTTCCTATTTTAATATTGAAATAAATGAGGAATATATATTATTAAATTAATACTCATTTTATAAGTTGTTACTACTTATGTAAAATAATAATATTTAATATACATTGAATATTATTTTTAATATACTTTTTTTTTTAAGAATTAAGAGATTTATTATTTAAAAATAAAATATATGCAAATATTTTAAAATAAATATATAATATGTAATACAATTATTTGTAATATTTATTACGATACAAATGTATACATGACACAAAGAATAATGTTTTAATTACTATACCCATTTGGATTATTGAAATGTATCTTTTAAATGTTATTGATTATTTATTTCCATTAAATAATGTTTTATTATATTTACTATGTAATGTAATCACTTCTTCATAGTACCAATATGAAAATTTCAAATAATGTTTAATACTAAAATTCAGACATGTATATAATAAAAATTGACCAAACACCGTAATCGAATTTCATAAATAAATGGTACTTTCTACCTACAAACTACTATACTATATGCGGACAGTTATAGTACTGAACGAACAGCTACATAATGTGATTAAAATCAATAATACTTTAACATATTATAGATAAATCATCAAGTAATGTAATTGCGATTTGTATATCGAGTAAAATAGTAAAATTAAGAAATATTGTTTTCCATACAACAAGGATATAATATGTGAGCATACTATTTTTTAATAAAAGTAGTTTTTTCTCATTATTGTGTTATCTATCTAATTACAAGAAAATATATTACAATATTTTCCAAATTTTGTCCCTATAAGTCTGTGTGTAAATAGATTTTAAGAGATTTTTTTTATTTCAAATATTTGAACGCATCAAAAAAACGTTACAATTTAACATAATATAAAGAGGCCCCTTATAATAAAATTTTAAAATAAGAGAGCTAAGACTATGGGACGATTCACTGACTCACTATGAGATGACTATGAGGAGCTATAAAATGTTCAAAAATATTTCATTCAAAAAACAATCTACGAAAAATATTTGACTAGAAGTCTAGAAACATATTTTTACAATTTTTAAATAAGTAGGTACATAAATATTATAACCGAATATAATGTCGGAAAATAATGAAGTCGAATTTATAATAAATCGACCAGTGTACACGGTGAAAATCAAAATCTTAAACTTAAAAAATAATTCAATATATTCATATATAACATTATATAGTTTACATTTCATGTACAGCTTTGTTAACAATATAATTATTGCTGTACCTATATACGAGTATACACATAAAAAAAAAAAACCAAGAATAAAATACATAATTTATAATATTATAATACTGCCGTATAAGTTATAGCGTATACTTAATTTTTGTAATTTACAATTTTCAAAAAACGATTCAACAAGGTACATAGATGGCGCTGTCCGCGTACGGCCCTTAGTGTCCGACAGGCCGATGTGCCCGACAAGACCTGAGGGTTAATAAAATTAAAAATTAACATCCGTCTAAGACTGAACGAAACCGACAGTAGTTTTACAGCGTTTATTCTTGTGTGCTTTCAGATAACGGTGAAGACGGGAGAGTCAAGAAGTGTGATTTATTTTTGGCGCGCGTTTTCTTGGTCGGAACAAACGCCGCATATAAGGGCCGAAGTATCTGCGAACCAGCATACTTACCTGGCGTGGAGGTCAACCGTGATCACCTAGGCGGTTCCTCCAGGGTGAGGCTCGGTCATTGCACATCGACTGGGTTGACCCTTGCGAGTATCCCTAATGTGGATACCTCGGACGCAGAATTTTTGGTAGCTGGGACTGCGTTCGCGCCGTCCCTCGTATACGTTCAATCAGTAAATACTAAGTAGTAATTCGGTATTTTATGCATGACCGCAATCCGCAACAATATTTGTAAATTACTGATGTGGCTGTCTGCTGAAGTGCTGAATGCTGATCAATTTCACTAACTGTTGAACTGTTTAAATGGTTTGGTTTATGTAAGTGACTAGGGATGCCCAAAACAAATTCAAATTCGATATATCAATTTATCGATATCAATTTTTTATCGAATTTGAAATATTGATATATCAGAAAAATATACTTTGGTGTGTATTATTAGTTATATTAAAATTTTCGTCCCCCCCGCAGCACCACCAAATGAAGCACTGTAAACATACGAGTATTTTAAGAAAAGTATAAAGTTTTTGTATTAATTACATTATATATATTAAAATCAAGGACCTTAAAATTTAACTAACTTGAAAACATTTAAATATATGTAATATGTGATATTTATAACTGTTTTATAAATTTAAAATTTTAATCAATATATATCAAGAATAAAAATATCGACTTGACCGATATATCAAAAGAAATATATCGATATAAATAATATCGATAATATTTGGGCATCCCTATCCCTATAAGTGACAAACTCATAGAAATTTCCCTCCCTCGTTACGATTAATCGTTTATAGTTGCGAAATTCTTGTGAAAACACTGAAAAAGTGAAAACTCGACTTTTCTATATAGAATGTAGATACAATTATTATTTAATATTACGGTCATTTTCACGAGGAATTAATTAAAAATATAATATAATGTATTATTATTATTATTATACCCAATGTAATAAACAATAAAATTACGAATATTCTCTGTAAAATGAGACGAATTGTTTTTGGACGTGTATGATAATACGTATTTTAATTTTTAAATTGTCGATAATGAAAATCGATCATCTTAAAAGTTAAAACATTTTTTTTACTATTCGTTGATACAATATTTAAATATATTCATTATTAGTTTGTCATATTTTGTTGATTATTCATACGAAATTAATAATAAAATAGAGTTTGAAACGCGTATTTAATTATTATTGCATCAGAATAAACTTTTTTCTTCAATCCACGTCCATGTACAAATATATAATATTATAATTTTTATTTATTTTTTGTAACTATTTATTATAATAATATTATAATGGGAGTTTTAAATAAACAGATTATTTTTTAATTATTTAAGTTAATAAATTTATTATTTACATATTATAAAATACAATGTAAACTCGTATTACATACCTACATTACAATGATATACTAATAATAAATTGTGCATATAAATATATTATATATAATATATGAATAATGAATATATAATAATATACTGTATATTATTATGGTACCTATATTAGTACGTGAAATTAATATAACGATTAATATATGGAAATTTGATAGTGTCCATATTATAATATTAATATATGTATATGAATGTTTATTTGTTGTAATTCTAAAGACATAAATAATGATAATATTCTACAATTCTATACACGAGTATACGGTAAAAAATAAAGTTCGTTTATGCGAGTACGATAGAATATTATTATACAAAAAAAAACAGTAAATTATTATTTTTTTTTTTAAAAAAATACGATGATAAAAATTTCACGTATACCCATTTAATATTATTATTATCTATAGTATACGAGTATTATTAATTATTATTATATTAAGACCACCTATAGTTGCAAGTGGAGCGTAGGACTATATAATATATAAATATAATATAATCTCAATAGGAGATCTTTTTTTTTTTTTTGTATCTTTTCGTCTTTTTAAGATATAATATGACACGTTAATATATTTTTTAATATTATACATAACTGCACATATAATATATTATATTAATAGTACATATAACATATAACATATAATTATATATTTAGTGGAAAATGGAAATAAACATAAAAAATTAATTTCCATATACGCGATATCATATTTGAAATAAAATGTTTGATGATGATGACCTACAGCTGTAACGTATTCAACGACAAATATTTAAGTATATTTTATACTTGCATGATATAGAAAATATAAAACATAATATTGTAATAAATAATAAATATATATAAACATAAAATGCGATGTGTAATATTATTAACGTTTATGCAAAAAAAATTCGAACGAAGTATAGTACGAATAGTTAAATAGTACGAAGTACCATCACATGTTTCAATAAATGACCTATTTATAAATAAAAAATTTAATTAAAAAAAAAAAAATTATAATTATTAATAATTTATATACTATATAATAGGCACATTATGGTAATATATAAGTACATATTATTACATATATTGGTATAAGAATGTACCTATATGATAATGCATAATATAGTCGTTATTCAATAACTGGTTACAAATATATATTTAATCCTTTATATTATGTATAATATATTTAGACATATTATTATACCTACCTATAGAAATTCACAACTTACGAACGCATATAATTGTATATAATTATTTATTATTATTTTTCCAGTTAAAATACAATGTAGGTATATAATGTGATCACTGATCATGTCCATGTGTATAATAGGAACAACTGTAAATATTATTGCTCGTGTACTATTTTACAATAATTACGTTATATGTTACGTCATAATAAGTTTATTATACTCGTATAATAATGTGTAAAAAATTAAAATGTAAAAACGAATTCTATTATTATACTAATATTTATACTAATATAGTACAATTAAAATTAAAGTATACGAGTATATTCGTATTGTTTTGGTCTATGTATTATAATATTATATTAAAATGTAGCCATGACGCATATTATGGGTATACGGTATACCTATACTTTATTATATCAATAATATTATAAAATATAATTAGACTTAAAAGAAAGGATATTACGTATTCGTTAAATAAAACGATAAAGTTAACAAAATAAATTCTATATAATATTAATACATTTAAGACTTGGACGGAGAAAAAATTAAATAAATACATTATAATACATCTTAATTATTATTATTATTATGGTTTTTATGAGCATTTATATATAACTCTGAGACTTGAAAATTGTACAGGAGTGTTCATTTATATACTTATTTTATACTATTTATATACTCGTATGTGTGATAATATTTTGCGTTTTAAATATTTAATAAAAATGTCAAAATTTTAATAAATACCTACATTATCTGACTGAACGTCACTCAGAATCGTCTTTTCGAATGCAATGGTTTATCATTGCATTCAAATTCTAATTAAACGCTATGATTTGCACACCTGTATCCCATGCGGCAGGAGTATCAGCACTTTTTGTTATTTTTTACTTATTATTATAATATTAATAATACCTATTTAGTATTTACCAGTCACTGCATTTGTTGGTTTTTTTTCTAATTGTATTTATCTAAATACTAAATTAGATATCACAAATCCCTATAATTAGTATTTGTAGTATTACTTACCAAGTAGTTTTAAATTTAATTATAACCAAAGTAGGGAGCGCTAAAATAAGAAGTCTTAATTATAATGAAGAGGACGTGAAGGGAACAATATTATAAAATACAATTGCAAATTTGCAATACCTATTCACAATGGTGAAACATTAAAATATTATATAATATTACAACTTTGGAAAGAAAACAACCAACCATGCACCTATTTGATATTATGTCCTTTCTACTAGATCAGGGGTCGCCAACCTTTTTAAACAAGTGAGCTACATTTGAAATTTTAAGTCCCTGGTGATCGACATCTAGGAAATTTAGGTCTTTTTGTTAGATGAGCAAAAAAAAAAGGTCCATATTTCAAAGAAAGTATGTTTTTTCATAATACGCATATTACGTTACAATACGCATTGCACACTTACAACACGTGACGACTAATTAACAGAATTTATAACTATCAATAATTATTCTGACTAACAATAAAATAAATAAAATATTCGGATAGATTCTGGAATACAATATAACAGTCCACATTATCCGATTATTTATTACGCGATCGACCGATAATGCTAAAATTAATTTTTATAACGATCTACCTATATTCCTAGAAAGATCGACTAGTCGATCGCGATCGACGGGTTGGCGGACCCCTGTACTAGATGGTGTCCATGTCCATTAGAGATGGGCAAAAAATCACGTCGCCGTTACTTTGTCACTGCGACAATCGTGTCACGGTTTGTCGCTGTGACAAAAAAAAAAATTAATGGTGACACTAACGGTGACACTAATAGCTACCGCGCTACCGGTTATAAGTTACACAAGAGATGGTTACCGTGACAACCACTAGTGACTAGTGTTGTCACTTGTCACTGTCACTGTCACAGTCGTCACTTGTCAGTCACTATTCACTATAAGTCACCACCACGATAATAACCACTTCGTAAGTGTAACCATTAATAATGGTGACTGGTCACCATTAAAAGTAACGGTGACATTATAGTCACTGTCACCATTGTCACGGTTCCAAAATTTTGTCACTGTTACCCATCTCTAATGTCCATACTTCCACAGTTCAACAATACTACACTAGTGGTACAACGTGCACTACTACCATTACTGTAGTACAAGTACTGCATAAGCCGGAAATCACATGGACTACGACATACGACATACCTAGAATTCTAAACGCAGTATGCATATTTTGTAGAATGAGTTGGGAATCTTAATCTCAATGAATGTAAGGGACAGCGCGAACGCAGTCCCAGCTATCAAAAATTCTGCGTCCGAGGTATCCACATTAGGGATACTCGCAGGGGTCAACCCAGTCGATGTGCAATGACCGAGCCTCACCCTGGAGGAACCGCCTAGGTGATCACGGTTGACCTCCACGCCAGGTAAGTATGCTAGTTTGCAGTTTCCCAGGGATTCTTATACAATGCGAACGCCACCCAAGTCGGCATGCGTAACGAACGCGTGTCAAAATGATGCCGGTCTTCGGACGGATACCGTTACCAGTAACCGTTTCAGCAGATTTTACAAAACATTTGTAGACAAAATAAGCTCTCGCAAAGTTATCCCTGAATACCGTTCGCATCTTACGACACTGAAAGATGAGGCCGGAAACGGCAGTCGTCGAGCAGCGCCACCTCTGAGAGCGATATTGATAATACCATATTTCACCGCCTTTTTATTAAGCGCCAATTTTCGTCGTTTCAACGATACGCGGTTCGTTTTAATAATATTTTTTTTTTTTAACAAACGATAATAATACAATTATTTATTTATATAGTAATTTATAATAAATTAGTTTATTAATATCGCATAAAAAATAAACGCGAATTAAATAGTTTCAGCACGATAGGTAATAATATTAACAGGTAGTCAGTAATAAAATACGGACTTTATAGCTGCAAAGAGCCAGAGACCATAACCATATTATTATTATTATTATTATTATTATTATTATTATTATTATTATTATATAGGTACGAATGCGTGTAATACTTACACGTCATTATAATAATTTGACATTTTATTGATACGAAATAAAAATATTTAACTGTAATCGTCCTCAATTCTTAATATTCGAATGTTATTAGTTTATATTACGATATATTTTAATGAGTCTAGTTTTATTACCGAAGTATGATATATACGCATTTATACCATAAATAAAAAATATGCATATGCAATTTGACTGCACCTAATCGAATGCATTTAATTTTATGAGACAAATCTTTACGTGGGTATAAATTGCATAATATAAATCTGTATGGCAGACGGATAAAAAAAAAAAAAATTCATGGATAAATTATTTAAATCTCTGTTGGTCAGTTTATTTTATAATATATTATAATTATAACGTTATTATAAGAAAAACGTCATGTTATATTATGCACTTATAATATTATATTATACTTATACACTAACCCGTTTAGGTATACTTAGTTTTTAATATGTAAGATCGATTATTTAAATCCCTTTTTAAATCAATTACCTACATATTATTAGATTCGTTTTAATTTACCTATAATTAGTATGTATATATTTCTTTTTTTTTTTAATAATAATAAAATATAATCTCTTTGGATAAATGTTTTTTTTTTTTTTTATATAATACACCAGGCCTTTCATCTTGTATATTGAGACGCATGACCACAAGGTGTAATAACGAATATAATTAATAAAATTTAATTGAAAGAAAAAAATTCTATTCGTAGCTGGCAGCTCGAATGTATAATATTAAAATGTAATATGTAACGTAAATATAATCTGAATTTAAATGCGACCAACATCATTTAAAACAAATTCTTTACTAAATCGTCTTAAACAGGTGCAATAGAAAAATGTATAATAATAACATTAGGATCAATAAAAATTTCTTTTAGGCGTCGTAACAAATTCCATTAATTTCTATAATATTATATTGCAATAACGTATTATATTTATCAGAAAATTTACTTTACGAATAAATTTACGATCGTGTTGACGGATGATAATCAATAATATAATTATCATAAATTATAATATCAGTTTATCAACAAATATTATTACAATGCCCCAACCGGATAAATAATTTATAACTCTGTCCTAGATTTGTCAATCGGATTTTTGTAAAATCAGAAATTCAGAACTACTTATAATATAATATTTATAATGATGCACGCGAAAATTTATTTTACGTAAGTAAATTTTCCGAATATTTTAAAATTTTCGTCAAACGACAACAATCGAAAAATACTTAAATGTGTACCTATTATATGACACATATTTGATATTTCACGAAATTTTATTATTATACCATGGTAACATATTTTTTTTTAACTAAATTTTACATTAATTTTACAGCCATTGTTTTTTATTTAATGTGCTTTTTACAATTTTTTTATTCTTGTAATCAACAACTTTTTTACACTAGACATTATTAAGTATTCTAATTTTTTACGGTAATTTACCGTGTTTTACCGTATACCTATGTTTTTAGCGTTTGCATTAATTATTAAAAAGGAAAAAAAGAAAAAAGAAAAATTGATGCTTAATTACTGCAATGCACTCTAGCGGTAATTATTATTTTATTAATTACGGTATATATTATCGTATATTCAATATTGGTTGTTTGTGTTATTAAAAAATTTTTATTTATAATTTATTTAAAAAATACATCAGTCTTTATTTCTTTAATAATGACGATAAAAAAAAAAAAAAAAATAAAAAAATGAAATTTAAATTTAAGACACAATATTAGTATACTATTCATTACGGTGAAAATGTTAATTTTCCATGGCGCAGTTAAAATAATTATCCTCATACCCACAAAATGTCTTCGAATTAATAATAATATTTAATATTATTGACGCGAAAAACAAAAAATAAAAATAAAATAACAGTCGCATTAACCATTGTAATAATCGGAATGATTTATGATAATTATATTTTTAGGTATCGATTTGATTCGTTAAATTTTGAATTATCGAACGCCGATTTCCTGTGCGTATCGGCGAGAAATGGAAACGTCGGCGATAGGTAGGTCGCAAAGGCGAATCGGATTTTGCCAACAGATGGCGCCTCGTCGTTTTCGTTTAGCGGTGGTACGTGCGGTCAACCGAATTGGACTGTTCGGTCGACGAATATCTGAGGGAACGACTAGCTCGTGGTCATACGGGAAGCGATTCCATAGGTCGGCCAAAATCCGTTGGGATTTGAACGGCCAGAAAGTAATTATCCGACCGATCGAGTAGTTTCGCAAATGGTTCAACTGCTCTGGGCAGGCGGATTCCGCTTGTCACATAAGGTATCGAAACAATAGGAATCGGCATACTTACTTGGTGTCGAGGTCAACCGTGATCAGAGAGGCGGTTCCTCCAGGGAGAGGCTACGTCATTGCACTTCGATGTGGTTGACCCCTGCGAGTATCCCTAAAGCGGATATCTCGGGCACGTAATTTTTGGTAGCTGGGACTGCGTTCGCGCTGTCCCTCATTTATTAATTTTAAATTTGTTAGAAATTTTATGAGCTTAAACGAAGTTACGTATTTACTATATCTACGTGTTTCGAGCGCGGACCACATAACAAAAATTTCATGTTAGGTTAGGTTAATCGAGTGGTCACGTGACGAATTCAAAATTAGACCGACCGTCGCATTTTGCGTGTCGTGTTCTCTTTTTTTTTTTAATTTTTCACCGTATAATAAACGTACTCTTTGAGGTTGGTCGAACCTCGAACGATCCCGTCGGGTATATTATGTAAATTTTATAATTATTATGGACGAACGAATACCAAAACGAACACGGGCGTAATTTTTCCGGGAGGAGGCGATTTGAATTTTTACCCGGTTTTAACTATGTTTTTCAAATTTTCAAGGTCGACGTAAAAAATTAATATTTTATTCGTGTCCAGACGAAATCGACAATATTCATTTTAATATTTTATACGTATAGTTATAAAACGCGCGTTCATTGGTATATATCAAAAATATTATAATTTATAATATTATATGTAGAAATAACACGCGAACTAGAACATCGATTAATAATAACGTGTACACAATTATTATTATTATTATAATATTAATATTTAAAGTGTAGAAAAAAAAAATGCAAATCGTGACACTCCTCGTGCACGCGTCCACTGTATAAGGAAGTTCATTGTTATTCCAATAAATTGTTATATTATTGCCCGTCGAATAATATTTATTAATTTCTTATTTTGTCACGAAAATATCCCGTTCGATTTTCAATCTCGTCTTCCAACCCAATACGAATTATTCTAAAATTGTACAATCGTAATATTATTATATCATTTGAAAACGTACCTACAGACGAATTGTTATTAAATATATAAATATTACGTTTTTCGATATTATTTTATAATACCTAATAATTTCATGTTACACGCACGCGACTAGACTTAGTAGCGTTGTGCGTTTTCAATTTTTGACACCTGTTCAAATGTTGCTCGTAGTTATAATATTATGGTCGTGGACTTGTGGCAAACGACACGAAATACAGATAACGGTATTATTATTTTATAAAAAATATTATAGGTTAGTTATTATGATAATATACGGACGATATTAAAAATTAGGTTAAAAATTAAACAAAAATGTAAATATTCGATTTTTAAATATTTTTATTTTTACGTAACATTTACGTAATACGCCTTTTTACGTTTTTATACGATTATTATACCTATAATAATAATAATATATGGATGGTCGCAAAAAACGATAGAAAATTATAATATTAATTACATACTTTGGTTAATATTGTCGCGTCTGCAGTACCGGATTAGGCGTGTAGGTGCCGTCGCAAGTACCTTTCACGCGTATTATAATAATTATTATAAGCATATTATTGCAATATCTTTCCGTAAATATTTTTAATCCTATAGTTAAATAAAATAATAATAATTTGATTAAAATGTAATTTTTAGATTTTGAACGAAGCGAATTATTTCGTATTGGTTATTTGCAATGTTGTGAGTTTTCATTTTTTCGAACGGTTCCGATTACCACCAAACTATGTATAATGTATTTGTAAGGTACGGGGTACGGGCTTTCGATAGAAAATCACATCTAAATAGTTTATATTTTATTTGAGTCATTTTTCAATATTTTTTCTTAGAGCATAGGAAACATAATTTAAGCAATTAAAAATAAATAGCAGAATATCGATTTTACTTATTTTATGATAACCTACTCGTATTAATAAACATTATAGAACATGGTAGGGCCGTTACACCTTACACATCACGAGCGATATTTCTTCATACGAAAATATTATCGCACGATATTTGAATTTACATGTTTATAAATAGAGCTGTTAACACGATCACGATAAAATGTCATACGATTATCTTATCGTACGAGACCTAGGAAATTGTCGCGCGGATACACTTTAATATTCCAGACCATAAGACTATCGTACGGCTAAAATATTTCAATGAGAATGTACAAAAATAATTTGATTAAAACACACGAACGATAATTATCGTTCGATAAACCAAAAAAACAAATTGTGTACCATATATCAACCTCCGATGAATGTAATATGCAACCGATCTGGTGGAGCAAATTCGCCATCTCCGAAGATTTGTGTATTTTCAGACGATAATTTGAATATAGAATAGATATAGATGTACTTAAGTAATGTTCAATCAAGACTTCAAGAGCCCTTCGTCGGGATAAAACTCTGAATCATTATTCAGACAGAAATTTAAAAAGAGCGGCTTGGGAAGAAATATTTGTCCTTATAATGTTATCCATCATATTGCAGTATATACTCGTATTTAGAGATAATATATTAAATTTTTAAAATAATAAAAAACTGTATCACAATATTAGAATTAGAAATTACTGTATTTGCATACGTGTGTCTTGTGCAAATGTAGAGTTACAAATGTCAAAATTACATAGTATCGTCCGAAGTCCGATAAATATCGGTCATATGTCCATCGTACGACAAAAAGCTCGTGTGTAACGGCTCATACCGTGGACTTGACGATTTTATCTGGCAATCACACATATGTAATAAAAATTTTATACTTTTCTACTTTTTTTTAATTTTCAACTTCTCAAGCCTTGATAAATTTTATTATTTTATTAAATGCATCAAAATTTTAGTCATTAATTTATTATTAGCTCCATATATGGACTGCATGTACTTCGCTCAGAATCGTTTTTTCTTTTTATCAATGCTTTTAAACCTCAATAATTTTAACATAACGCTATCTTTTCTATATAACATATTATACTCTTTACACAGCTGACCTGTATGCTTTTATTCCAGTCTTTTTAGATTCTGAGCGAAAGAATGTATTTTTTTTTTTTTATACAATTATTTGTTTTTATTATTTCTTTGTGTTTGAGGACACTTTTACGACCAAAAATAATAGTTCGATTACTACGAATATATTAATATATTATGTTTCCGATAGAAAATCACGTCTAGTCAGTACTTTATTTAGGTCGAATTTTTCGATTTCTCAAAATTTGGTTTATATTCATTGGAATAACTACCAATAACTATATAAAATAGCAAAAATTCGTTAATATTCACGTAAAATTTGTAATTTTGACGAATTTAATTTCAAATACTTTTTGATAACTCAAGTAATATTAAACTTACGGACTTGAAAAATTTATTGTATTAAAATAGATATTATACGAGTACATATCTACCTACGATATAAAATTTTAGAATTTTTATGTTGATTTTTCTTAAAATTCTCATATTTGTCTCAAAAATGTTTAATAAAAGTGGAATTTTTTAGTTTGAAAATTTTATAGTTTATAATAGAAACATAACTACATATTTTCTTAATTTCGTTTTAAAATATGTCATAAATCAAGAGAATAATTTTTTTTCTATAACTTTATAAAATTAAAATTTTTAGTGTAATCGAAAAACTATGATCGTTCAACAGGCAATTTTTTGTAATGAATATCGCGAATAAGACATTAATTTTATAATAATTTTTAATTACACTAAGCTGAATTAAATTTAAATAAGATTATATTTAATTAAACATGTCAAACTTTTGATCACTAATTTATAATCTGTACGTTTATTAAAATAAACATTATTAAATATGTGTATTTACCAGGCAAAATAGATAAAATAAATAATTTAATATGCTTTTCATGTATTTTATTATTTTAATTTACCCTGTTATTAACCCCTTCCATGAAAAAATCCTGCGTACGCCACTGCGGTATCTAAATCTAACTGAACTCCTGTCAGAATCGTTTTTTCGAACGTGATGATTTATAATTGCATATTTGCACTCAATAATCTTAATCAAAATACAACAGTATCCTCTATTTATACCATCGCAATTATTCTTTCACATCTCTCTTTTTTTTTTTTAATTAATTGTATTGTAACATTATACTCTATTATTATAGATTTATATTGAAAAATAGTTCATAATATTATCAATACCTGGAACGTCTGAATGAGGTCAAAAAAGCTGTAAGGCAAGGATATCATATCGAGTGTAATTCGTGTAATAAGTGAATATTGCTTCGTTATTATAATAACATATTATAGGTTTTGCATCCCAAACGTATAATATTACGAATATTATGTAAGTATCGACAATGTATTTAAAAAAGTAAGTATAAGCATTTGTAACATGTAAGTTCGGTTTATTTGCGTTAAACATATTATTATAATTTTATTATTTTAAACCATAATAATATATAATTTGTGATCTAAATACGTATAAAGACATATACGCATAAAAATATGTTCGTCGTTTTTTTTAAATATATTATTGTATTCAGGTATTCATTACCTCATTATATAACACTAAGTTATATAACTATAATATTAATTCACTGTAATTTGCCAAGGGTTCGCCTGTTAATATCAACTAATAAATAACTATATATACTTGCATATAATATAATATGTATACAAAATAATAGTTCATATTAATTGCTAAATAATATAATAGCTATACTAGATTAAAAGAAAAAATTTCAATGGCGTATACTCGTATAAAGAATTTTTGAATTTTAATTTTTTTCAAACCTAGTTAACCTTGTTTTTGCGAGTCTATAAACTGCGGTTAAACATTTTTTTCCCCGAAACGATTTCATTTTTATACGTCCACCAAGGTACTAATAATATGTAATATATATGGTACGAGTATATTTTATATAGTATAAGTACTGAGTCCCTTTTTGCGTGCGTTATTAACTTATCATTCGTACGATAATAATATAATAATAATAATAAAATTAAGGACGTTAAAATAAGTAGTTAATTGTACTACATGTTTAGATATTTCTATATTCTATGTAGTTGTGATATCATTACCGCATTATTATCATTTTAATATTATTGCCCGGACAAAAAATACAAATAAATACTCGTACAAACTTTTGGATTCTAACCTACTGGTATATGAATGATTTTATATATATAAAATTATTATACATTTTAACGATACTTTTTCCCATTACATTTTTTCTGGGTTATAAGAAAGTTAAAAAAATGAATCAATCGGTACATTATTTGCTTAAATAAGTCGTCATCTAAAACTGTATAATGGAAATTCAAATCTAACAACAACTAATCTATATACAAGTATTACAATTACAAGTATTGTGTTTTGTGTATGTAGAAAACTAAAAAAAGTTTTCTTCAAAGTACGAAGGGTATATTATGTACGTATCTAGAGACAATATTTAAATTTGGCATCGCGTTGAATCTATAATATAATCTACTTATATATAAATATATTGTGATAAGATAATTATTGTTCAATAACATGATGTTAAAATGTACCATAAGATTTAATGGCTGATAATGACTTTTATGATACTATTTAACTACCTATATGTTTTTCTTTATTAATTATTTTTTGACAACACGCGTAAATAAAAACGTTGTCCTTTGATTTTTTCTGAAATTTTCACGCTTTAAAAAAAAAAAAATTAAATTATATATTTTTTTATTATTATTATTATTGTTTGCTAGCGTGTTATGTCAATAACATTACATTGATCGGGGTCGCACATTTATACAAGTTTAACGGGTTAACGATATTGACATATTATGGAACTATTTACTGGCGATCACGTGACAACTGTAGAAATAATAGTATTATTTATTAATACATTATACATAATAATATAATATAATATTATCGTCACCAGGAATGTATAAAGTTAACGAACAACGCGCCAAACATTAAATCAATCCGATATCCGAATGTACATATATTATTATAATATAATATTATTGGGGCCGAGTGTATAATATTATAAGTATAACATAATAAAAATTCATAAAATTCGTAAGAACGAAACAAAGATAGTTAGAATTCGACAGTGTTATTGTTATATTATATGATGTATTCTTGATTTCGGAATACGCGTGAGAAAAAGAAGAGCGATAATATTTTGATAATACGTTCGTGTCAAGTTTTCGGTTAATATAATCTTATTTTAAACGACTACTTCGATTTATATATAATACGAATACGCGCGTATTACATTATATGGACACGTGCGGTACTATCCCGTTATTGGAAAGATTAATAATAATTTTGTAATCTGCATACTGGTGTAACGGGTGTAACGTGCCACGATTTTACTGGAATTATTGTTCAATTTGTAAACAAACGACACGTGACAATAAAGTAAAAACCTAGTTTGCATAGAAATAAAAATAAAATGTATAATTTATATGTATTTTTTATAATTTGTTTGGGATCTCTTTACATTTTATATTAATTTATTTATTTCATTAACCGTATACAAAAATAACTAAAAACCACGAGTATACCTATGACCTTTACAGTCTACGCAACGTTAAAAAAAATTTCGAAACCCCTATAAAATTATTTTAAATAAGCCCCTGCTGTGATATGAGATTCTGATCGCATTGTATATTATAATATTAATATAAATATTATATATTATATTTAGTATTCATAGTATTATACTATTATCAATCAAATAGCTTGAATGATTTTCGTGGAATGAAAAAATAACGATTATATTCGCATATTAGATTCTGAGTGAAGCGAAGAATGTATTGGTTTTACAATGATGTGTGATTTTTTTTTGTTTTTTTTTTTATTCTGAAGACATTTTTACTACCCGAAATAATGCTCCGATTATCACGAATAGGGTATGTTTCCGGTAGCAAAGTGGATCTAGTTGGTACTTTATTTAGGTCATTTTTCGAATTTCTCAAAATTGACTATAAGCGGTAGAAAAAACTTCGAAAAAATGATGAAAAAACGGCATTTTTCACGAAAACTGAATTTTCGACGAATTTAATTTCAATATTTCTCGATAACTTGGGTAATTTTTAAGTTAGAGATTTGAAAATTTTTTTGGAATTTCACATAGCGATAATATATATGTGGCAAAATTTTGGAACCATTACATTAATTTTTCTACAAAATATAGGACGTTGAATAATTCGTAAAATTCTCGTTTTTATGTATATAATGTTAGTTAATATAATTGTAGTATTTGAATTATACATGGTCGCATGGCCGTATTGTGAAAGTCGGCACATTCTATGTTGAAGGGATAATTTTACTGCCTATTCAAACCGTGACGGTGTTTCGATGCATGTAGATCCGTTTATTACATAAAATAAAATTCGCCGAAAAGTCGGCCGTTATGTTAACAATGGTATCATCTTATATTATATTTTATTTATACAATTAAGAAAATAAATGATGATATTTCATATCATTACATCCACCCCAGTTTTTTTTTTGTGTTGTGCCCTCACAACTCTGGTTATACATCAATTTAATTATGTTTTGGTATAAAGAAAGAAAGAAGAGAGAAAAATTTTCCATGTAAAATTATGTGTTGAAGGTTCGAACTTTTCAAAGCTGAGCTTTTATCGGTTGAACTTTGAAGTCAACTTTTTGAAGTCACGCTTTAAACGTTGAGCTTTGAACGTTTTATTTATATTTTAATTATTGTGTTTAGAATTATAAATAATATAGTTTCTCCTCTTTTTTTTTTTTTATTTACAAAATAATTTTGGTGGATAGTAATGTTACAATGTAATTGTTTATTTGTATGTCCTATTTGTTGTTTTCCTTATTATGGAGGTTATTGATTGATTTTACGTTTCATTGTTGGCTAACTGCATGTTGATTGTAGTACCACTGTTGATTGTAGATTGTATGTGGATTATTTCTCGCCTGTTGATTGTAGATTGTATGTGGATTATTTCTTGCTCGTTGATTGTAGATTGTAGTATACATGTGGTGCTAAAACTGATTAAAAAATTAATATATATGTCCAAATATCTTATATTTTATACTCCCTGTTCTTCATGTTCATATATTTGTTTCTGTTTGGTTTTCTTATATATGTAATCCTGGGTATTTATCTGAAAGGAACTATTCGAATATTCCAATACAAAGTTAATAAAGAATAGGTTTGATAAAAATTTGCTTAATCAAAAGTTTGTTTTTTTTATTTAATAATAATATTATATAAATGTAAATATTTACAAATTTTATTTGATTGATACTACTTTTAAAAGACTTAATTTGTGACTTAAAATTTTATATCTATATTAGGTATATCTTATATTGTTTAAAATGATTGTTTGTTTTTTTTTTTTTTTTTTTTTTTTTTTTTTATGACAACATACGAGTAAATATTAATTTTATGAATCTATTTATTATATTGTTTTCTTTTATAAAATTATTTGATCTATTTATTATATTGTTTAAAAGGAATATTTTTTCCTTATGACAATCATAAATGATAAATTAGTTTTTTTTTTTTTTTTGTTAAGTCATTTATTATTTTTGTTTTTAATTATTAAGACCTTGGATCTATTTACTATAATGTGTGGAAATTGTCTTTTTTCCACAACAATATAAATGGTAAACCGAATATAAGTAATATTTAAATTATTTGAATTACAAATAAAATTATTCTTATATATTTTTTTGTAAAAATTATTTGATTTATTTATTATATTGTTTAAAAGGATCATTTTTCCCTTATGACAATCATAAATGATAAATCAGTTTTTTTCGAGGATTATTTTAATATTTCCCAAATTGTTAATTTTTTTAAATGAATTTTTTTTTTTTTTTCGTATAATTAAATCATCAGATTGTTTTATTTTAATTTGATTATCATCAATAATTTTTGTTTTTCTTCTAATATTTAATTTAATTTTGTAACGTTTTGTTTGCATAATTCACTAGACATTAATTTTTCGATGGTCGAAAATTGATTATTAAGGTGATATCATATATGCCTCCACGTGGAGTTATATCATTTACACCAGTATCTAGTGAAGTTAAAATAAAAATAATAGAAGCAATGGCACTACGTTTTAATCTTAATACCAAAAGCTTAGACTTATCACGATTTTATGCGTGTCCATTGCTTACTGAAAATCAAATGTTTGTACCATTAAATCGACCAGCAGTTCTTTTAGCAGCGCTAAATATCATTGCTCAACATACGAAACATGATTTGTATGGTCTAAGTCTTGCAAATAACCAAATTTATTTGGGTGAAGGACTTATATGGATACGTAGATTATTTCCTGAATTAAAAGTGTTGGATTTATCTGATAACAAATTGGCTGATTTTAAAGAGTTAAAGAGTCTTTCTGGTTATATACTATTGAAGTGCTCAATTTATCAAAAAATTCATTGTGTGATATAGAGAACAAAGAGCGTTATAATCAAGATGTATGGCAAATATTTCCTATGCTAAATAAGTTGGACGACTCGGATCTTCCATCTCAATACAGTGCCATTAATAAAACCAAATTTAAAATGCCTGTTAACTTTGGCAATAGTTTCCCGATACCCGAAGGTCACAATCCTGAACAACCAAATCCAATTGCTTCGTTGGTAGAATCATTCTTAACACAATACTATGAACGTTATGATAACAAATTATCCAGAAAAATGGTTTCAGAAGCATTATAATGAAAATGCTACATTTTCATTGTCTAGTTGTTTTCTATCTAATCTTTCTAAAGGTAGTTTACCTATATAAGTTTGAATTATTTTTAATACTTCATCACCATCTTCCACATTTGGTATAATTACTGAATACCATCCTGAAGGACTTTCTTTTAAGGCCCACAATTGATTTCTGAAGTTATTATCACCACCACGACTATGATTCCATCGACCAGGGTTATTTCTTGATTGATAACGATTTGATGAATATTCATTATCTAATTGGTCACGAACTAAATCAGTTTTGTTGTCCCAGCTTTTACGAAGGAAGTTTTTACCTCCTCGGTTATTTGCTTTAAAAGTAACTTTTTTTTATTAAAACCATGATCTGAATAACCACCACCACTACCTCCACCTCGACTAGTGCTAGGCCTTGATGATCGATCATCGTGTTCATTACGTGCATTTACATGATAAAATCTGTTATTAGAATTACGTCCTCTGGACTTGCCAGCCATCGTCGTTAACAAATGCCCAAACGTTACAATTTAAGACAAAACACTATAGCATAAGCTGCGTGCGACCAAAAATATATTAATGAAAAGTCGCGTCGAGTCAAAGAAAAAGTGCTGAACTTGAATCGTTATTTTGAAAGTAAACTACGTTGTTGCTATAGTAGCAATTTTTATTTTACTCTACTAATCACAAATAAACATCCACATCACAAAAAAAAAAAACTATTAAAAACGCAATTAAAATTTAACCAGCAGTGAGCCAGTGAGGCAGTGACGCATTATTTAGGTTAACTGTTAAGAGTTCAAATAATAAAATTAATGTCAACGTGATGTAGTGTAGTAGAGTAGTGTACTTTAAATTGAAGATAAACTTAAACAAGAATTGAAATGTATTTTAGAAAATAAAAATCAAGAAATTGAACAATTGCAACAAAATTATAATAATTTAATAGAATTAAATTCTGCAGCAAAAGATAATAATGATAAATTGAAACAGGAATTACATGTTACTACTAAAGAGCTACAGGACATGAAAGAAAAAAAATTAGTTTATAGTAAAGAACATAATTAGACATAATTTAGACATAATTCTTAAAAGGTTGAATAATTCGTAAAATTCTCGTTTTTATGTATATAATGTTTGATAAAATTGGCAATTTAAGATATTAAGGTCTGAAAATTTTACTGAAGTATACTCTCATATTACTTAACATCATACTAAAATATTAGAAAAATCCCTAATATCAATTTTTTTTATAGCAGTTTTAAGTTGATATTTTTAGTTTAAACGAAAATTATAATCTGACTGAACTTCGCTCAGAATCGTTTTTTCGAATGCAATGGTTTATCATTGCATTCAAATTCTAATTAAAATTAAACGCTATGATTCGCACACTTGTATCCTGTGCGGCAGGAGTATCATCTTTTTTTTATACAATGTAATTTAAAAAATAAAGTTATAATCTAATTTAAAAAATTTGTGATTTTAATATTAAATTGTAATAGTATTATTACTTTATAGTACCTAGTAAACATTTTTTTGTAATTAAGAGTATGTATTTACGACTCATTAAAAAACTGTACCAAATAATAATAAATTCTATATAGAGTAATGTACGTAATATATTATTATAGGTTTATATTCTAATGAAGTAATATATTGATTGTTTATAATTAAAAATTATGTTATTTTATCTAATTTATTTATTATAATATACCGAGTTGATTGGTGTTCTGGTTTTTTACATTTTTTTATTATTATTTATTTATCATTAAATTTGTATAGGTACGTAATATAAAACTACTTTTACGGGAAAAAACAACAAATAATAAAAAATAATTGGAAGTAATTATAGACTAGGTACTTATTAAATGTAACATAACTTTATTACATTTTTTATGTTTAGTTAGGTTAGGTCTAGTAAATTTTTTTAACTCAACTCAACTTTGTATGTGCCTTATATATATTTATGTAGGTATTGAATTTTTTACTGTAAAATTGTCGGTAAAGAATTTTCAAACAATTAATAGTTAAACTAGGTACTTATAATATATTTTAAAAAAATAAAATTAAACTTCTAGTGCTTTAAACTTACTTTATACTTTCACTAATATTAATTAATTTAAATATTATCTTGTTAATGTTCGATTTATGTTTATATGTTATTGTGTTATTTTAATTGAAAAATAATATTTAAATGATTACCAAATGTTATGTAAAATTATATTAAAAAATGAATGCATATAACTAATTTCTCATTTTGAAAAGTTCGACGTCAAAATTGTAATTCCAAGAAAATATTTTCCAATTAAAAATACTCAACAATATAGATAAATGAGCACAAGTATATATTTTTTTTTTATAAAATAATATTGATTATAGTTTTAATTTTAAATGTTATATAACAATTAACGAGTTTTTTTTTGAAAATAATATTTACGTACCTATATAAATATTATTTAGGTACATAATATGCATATTACGTAGCAAGACATATAATATTAACATGTTGTTAAAACAAACTTACTAATAAAATAAGTATTAATTAATAGTAAATAAATAAATAATATAATTATATATAAATGACTCACGTTAATAATTGATTATTTATGAGACATGCATAAAAAACGTAGAATGTACATCTCTTTTTTATTTGAAATATTAATATTTTTCATTGAAGTAATATAATATACCTATTACCTATGTGATATATAAATACACGAAATACATAAAATCGCCAGAACTCACAACTATTCGTTTATATTGTTTATTTATAATTATTAAATACAAATTCAATTAGAAAAAAAGTTAGGTTAGGTTAAAATTTCATCATATTAACATTGTACATATTATAATTTATAATATTCTTAAATATCAAGATAGAGCGAACCGTGGTACAAAAATCCTAGATTAATCTATAATTATGAATTATGCATAAACCGTACACCATGATTTAAATATTATGATATATTCTTAGAATTGAATACGTATAAGTATAAGGAAATCGATTGAAACTAGAATAATTATAACGCGGTATAACTACATTATAATACTTAATACGTGCATGTATGGAACAACGTTTAATGTTATATTGAACCATTCATAATTATACTATTTATAATATAATTATTAAATTGCATACATGAAAATTTAATATAAAATCATAACACTTTGGATATTGAAGGTATACCGACGAGAGAAAAACGAGCACAGAAAATTGAACGCGATACGATTTCGCGAGTATTCGTATAAGGTATAACTATATAATAATCAATGTAAATCAAGATATAATATTATAGTAAAGAATCTAATCGATTTTGAATAGGTACCTATTATAGTACTCGTATTATACTTATCGATGGGCAAAAATAACGCGACATTTTATACTACACTTTTGGGGTTTTTTTTTATCAAACTGTTAAGTGTCGCATTTATATTCTTATACAAATGGTGAGAGAGAGTGTTCCAAGTTCAAACCATCTTGTCGATACTCTACATCTACATCACGTTGATATATTTTCAAAAAAACAATGTCGTTTTCACTTAGCATATTTATACGTAAACTGCAATATTTACGCGGTTAAACTAATATAAAATTATATAAAACTAATCGTATTTACTAACTTATGTTCAATTGATAAAATAGCCAAATCGGATATTCGATCTTGGTTCATTGTCGATCTCAAATAGTTTTTTTAATAAGCTTTAACTTGCTAAATGATCTTTCGACGTCTGCGTTCTGCGTATTGTAAGTTATAATAATATCGCCTTATTTAATATATAAAATATATGTGTTTGTAAGTTTGTATGAAATTTTGAAAGTAGTAATAAAGAACGAACGTTTTTTATAAGTAACATTATAATCCTTTTTATACACGAATCTCGGAATCTGTATGCCTAAATGAAAATAGATGTTGAAGGTATTCGTTTTATAATAATAACAATCATTATTTGACCCTCAGCTGGTTTATTTTAATATTGGTATATAAAATTAAACAGAAATACTCGACAATAAAATTAAATTTCATACAAGAATGGGAATAATAACACGTGTCAATAATATACAAATAGGTATTTAATTTTATAGGTGTAATAAATAAAATTATATTAATTATATTAATTAATTAAATTATATTACTTATAATGCAAAATCATATTCTTTTTAATTTATAATAATAACCCGGGCCATCGGGAAATAATCATTATTTCTTCATATAAATATAATTCATTATAAGGATCTATTGAATATTTTAATCATATAATTGTTATAATTGTTTTCAGTTTATTTTGCGCCCCTTAAATTTTTGCGCCCGGGGCACAGGCACCTTTCGCTCCCCTTGCTACGGCCCTGACTCTGTTCCAAAAGAGAAGACATAAAGCGGAAGCGGTGACCAGTTTTCGTTCGGCAGCGCGCATTCGCCACCTACTCCGAAAAAAAAAATAAATAATAATAAAATAATATATTAATTTAATTTAATTTTTTGTAATTTAAAATATAGGACTTTGTTGAAATTATGAAATTATAACACAACATTGATTTGATATTATAATATAATTATTAAAACTTAAAAGTTATGTAGTGTAGAATGTGGTTAATTGTTCATTATATTATACTATTATTATTGATTATATTGTTAATATAAATAAAAAAATACAATGTGCTATTGACCTTGAGTTTCTGAAGATTTCCTTAATAAAGCTAATTTATCATGTTTAATATACAATAACATTTTAATAATATAAACAAGTACACATTTTGTATTATTATTTAAATATTACTATTTAACACTAGGTACATATAAGTGTTATTTATTTATTTGATATAATTATATTACATAATAACAACTTTATTCTTTTTTTATACAATTAGTATACCTAGGTACATAATATATCATAATAATATTATGTATACTTCCTTTACATTTTTAATCTTGTTTTATTAACTTTTATACTTGTATAATATTAATTAATATATAAAAAATAAGATAATACATTTTTAATGATTTTATTATTATTATTATTATTATTATTATTATTATTATTATTATTATTATTATTATTATTATTATTATTATTATTATTATTACATTAAATATATAATATTTGATGAATTTAACTACTTAACATTACACGTATGGTGATAATAAAATTTTTAGTTTAAACGAAAATCTTAGAAACCATACGAATATTCTTCTTATTATTTCTCAATACTTATACAATAAAAATTAATAGAAAAGCCTAAAAATTTGAAAATTTTATTGAGGTATACCATTGCATTCGAAAAAAGTATTTTTAGCGAAGTTCTGTCAGATACTCGTATGACAATTTTATGTCATTTTTTTACGTTTTTATTTTATGGGCATTGGGCGTTTAGGTGACAAGGGATTTTATGCTCATTTATATTGAACTTAGAAAATTGTTATGATTGTCACCCTATGAAAATGTTATAGGGTGTTAATTTATGTATTATATGTGTGATACAATTTTGCGTTTTAAATATTTAATAAAAAAATGTCAAAATTTTAATCAATACTTACATTATCTGACTAAATTTCGCTCAGTATCGTTTTTTCGAATGTATTGGTTTATCATTGCATTCAAATTCTAAATAAAATTATACACTATGATTTGCACAACTGTATCCCATGCGACAGGAGTATCAGTTCTTCTTTTTCATTTTGTAAGGGCATTTTTGGCTATTTTTAGAGCATATTTGTGTGGTTTTAAGTCCATTTAAATCCGGGCCCTAATAATTAGTATCTAGATCTGGAACACTCTAATATATATATATATATATATATTTATGTGTGTGTACATTTAATAATCACTATTTAAATTTTTAAATATTGAAATTCAGTTGTCGGATGTAGCATGTATAGGTATTAAATTAAGTTTTTTAACGTGAGTAATTTTTTAGCGATGCATTAAAGTCTTTTAAAACTATATAATTATGACGAATAATATTTACAATTTATTACAATATTTAATAAACTACATTTAAATAATAATTTTTTTTGAACGATTTAAATTTCATTATTTATTCAATGTACGAGTACACATTACACACGCCTTAATATAGCGTTTTATTATACATAGTTAAATTAATTATATTTATATTTAAAATAAAATTATCGAAAAGATAATTATGGGCACATTCGTTTATATATTGCTAAATGATAACTATATAATATATATACGAGTATATTATTATAATATTTCATAATAATACACTCTAATTTTCATTATCACAATTTGTACTTGATAGCAGGCGTGGATCTAGAAATATGAAAAGGGGGGGCTAATTTTTAATTACATAAAGACTGCAAATATATAATTTTAGTAAATAGACATAAAAAATATAATCTATGATATATTTTCAAATTAAAATATTTTTCTTTTCTCTTCTTCCATATTCTTTACCATAATTCAAATATAATAATATAAAATTACGATTTTTTAATATGGAAGGCTATAAGAACATCGATTTTGTTATATTTAATTCAAATCAAAATTTCGTTTTAACTAATTACTTGCAGCAAACTATAGGTATTAAATAATTGTTTCTGATAATTTCTACACGCTTTGATTGATAACATTTGATAGGTACTAGGTAGTAATATTAGCAATAATTATATTTACATTTTAAATGTATGGATAATATTGATATTGACGTATCTATTAAGTATTTATTACATGCCTACACACGTCCAAAGGGAGAGTATAAAGCCATAACCCATAACCCTCCCCCCCAGATCCGCGCCTACTTGATAGTTGTAATATAATGTATAATGCATTTGATATTTTGTCCTTTCTTTATTACCTACAATAATATACATGGCTAGAATGCTGGACGATCACTGTAAGTCTGCACAACATAATATTATTAATTATCGTAAAATGTTCAATTAAATTTCCATACAATATAATTACAAGAAAAACGTGACCAAGGCGTTCAAGGGTGATTTGTTTTTCATTCGTTTTAATCTTCATCGGTATTCCGTTTAATTAAGTTCTTATTGATATCGTTGACATTGATCCTGGCTTATGTGTTTCTCTGCAGTATTTCCAATGTTATTTTTATTATAGAATCGAGCGTTCGTGGTAAGTGCGTCAGTGCGTGTATGCACAGGGTGTCCCAGATCTACTTACTAACACTGTAATATTAATATATTAAGAGAAAAATTAATATATGTGAACGATGCTTTTTAAAATAATTAATTATAAACTATGTATTTTACCTTTACGGCTTTACTTATTATTTATTATTTATTTTTTTTAAATGGTTAGATACGTCATAAAAAAAATTTTTTTTGAAAAAAACAATTTTTTTAAATTACTTATGTGAAATTTGAGTATGGCCAATTTAAAGAGTATATTTTGATAAGTCTAATTCTTAGTTTCTTCAATATATGTCAATTTTAAGTAATTTTTTCATTTAGTTGAAGAATGGAAATTGATTTGACTAAATATTCTATGTCATATTATATTATAATTATTTACATTTTTATTGCCTAGATAATAAGTCAATATGGATACATAAAATAACTAAATAACGACTGGATTTTATCGCCGATTCACACTCGTTATTTTTTTGTCACACTGAAACTGGAAATAGTAGCAATAATGTTCATATTTATATAGTTTATCGCAGCCCAGGTAAAGTGCGATAGAATAATGAAATATTAATGTTTTTCGAGCGAGTTTTAAATTTTGATTACTATTTACTAAATATAATTTATATATTGTATATTAATTATTATATAATATGTGATTTAATATTTTTGCGTCTTAAATAATTTTAATAATACATTTTATTATGATTAAATTATTTTTTACGAATAAATATGAATGGGTACGTCATGTTCCACATATGGTCGTGTAATGTGTAACAAACAATAGTAAACAATAATAAAAAAAATTTCATTTTTTATTTTATATTTTATATAGTCATGTTTTATAAACATCCAGGGCCATGTTTAAATGGAGGGAAAAACGGTGGCAAAATATCCCGGCGTCATAATTTAAATATAATATTATAATGATTACCTAATTTTAGTACCGAAGGATACAAATAGTAAATATGCGTGTAAAAATTGTTTTGTCCTAGGTGTCTTTAATTCTTAATCTGGCATTACTTCCATCATCATTATTCATTGTACATAATTAATTAAGTATTAATTAATTAATTAAACTTGACCGTTTCGTGACAATTCCGCTTTCACTTAATTATTATTATCATATTAAAATGTCACATTATCATTTATCAATTAAAATATAATTACAATAATTGTGGATTGATATCCCTTAATTATATTTATAATAACATTATGTTTGTTTTGAAACAGAAATGAAACGCTGCAGTTTATTATACCTATATGGTATATAAATTGATTATAAAGTATTGAATTTACTTAAATTAAAAAAAAAAATAATAATAACTTAAATAAAATACTTTATAGAGTAATTCAATTATTAAAATTTGTAGAAAAATAAAATATATTAATATATGATATATAGGTATATTTCATTCGTTCAAACCAGGGGAAAAAATGCAAAAAGTATATTTTTTCCCGGAGACTGTACCGCGATTTGTCCGAAACGATTGAATATCAAATAAAACTTGTCGAAAAATTATTTTCAACGTTTGTGACGCGAAAATACTGTAAGTAGAAAACTGTATTACGACAGCAAAAAACGTTAATAATTCCGTCGGGACGTGGGGGAAAAAACGATTACACATTGTATGTATAAATCTATAATAAATACTTATAATCTCCAAGATGTCGGTCGTAAAAAATATAGAGAATTGACGAATAAAAATTTAAATCGTAAAATATTATCATATAGATAATATGTAAATTTCTAAATTTAATTGTATCCTAATATATGTTCATAAATTATTCAAATATATGATTATAATTTTTCTAAATAAAATTTAAAGTATTATAACCAATATTTGAAATTATAGTTTCATACATTGTGTGAATGTTTTAACGGTAATGTATAATAAACAAGTTTAGCATATATTTTGTTTTGAATTATACAGATAATCAATGGGGGGCAGCTTCTATTTAGTATTTTAGTATATAATATTAATATAGTTTATACTTAATTTATAAGAATATAAATGACTGCTAATATTAATAATTTAACCTAACCTATATCTTGTCGTGGAGTCTCATTACATATTATATATCGTTTCCTATAAATCACATTAATCGAAAAAAGTTATATTATTGTAGTTTTATCGTTCCAAATCATTTATTTCCTAATAGATTTAGCATTAAGAATAATAATAATTCAAAAAATAATTTCAACGGTCCACTTCGTCAATTTACATAATAATACAATAATGTAGTAGGTACTTACCTATAATAATTTTAAAACGTTTACACTTTTGGACGTACTCTCGTGTATAATATATACCTGTATGAATTTAAATTATTATAATTTCAAGTCCTAAATGAAATAATAATAAAATAGGTACGTGTTATAATTTTTAAACTTTATAAGCGTATAATATTTTTATAGTTATATAAATAATACTCTTTTATGTTAATAAAATATATCGATAGTTTTGCAATATTATTATTTTTTAGAATAATAATATTTATTCCAAGTAACTCTGATACTTTGATTTTATAGTTTGCGCACATCCGTGTAAGTCATTATTTTTTCACGTTTATATTTAATTTAGTTTTGTCCGTATAATATGTAATTTAAACGAGATTATTATTTATTATTACATCCTCAAATAAGTTTAACACGTCGAATCTGCTATAGAATAAATAATTACACGCACGATGTTTATATAGTCAGAATTCACAATATCATACATTTATCGATTTATTATTATAAACCAATTTAATAATTTATAATATAATAAGTATAATAATTATAGGCTGTGTTATATGATATTAATTTAAAATATATTTTATACAATGAAATATGTTTCTAGTTTAGATAAGTGTATTAATTATTAAGTATAATTTAGGCATAATAATCATTCGGTTATAATATAATATAATATATTATAATATATAGGTAGGTTAGGTTAGGTATATTATAATAAATAGTGCGAGTTTATCAAATAATATAATGATATGTAATTAAAATAAAATTAGGTCTGTGCTCGAACGATTTCAGGTATTCAATACTTTCACAATTTCTTTTTTAATTCTTACACATTGACACATCGTAGTTAATCAAAATTTAAAGAACATTTTTTTTTTTTTAATATAAAAATATTTGAATATGGTTCATTTGAATCAAACGATAACGAAAGAAAAGCGAATTAATGAAGGTCGATGTGTATATATATATATAATATTTTTACTTAGTGTAGGTAGGCATAATATATTGTAGAACTATTCTATTCGATACTAAATTTGGAAAATATCATAAGATGATGCAATAATATTCGTATAAGTATGTTATGAACTTATAAAATTATAATTCAGTTTTTCTAATAGTGTTCTCATTTTTATTTGTACATGAAATACTTTTAAAAACACGTTTATAAATTCATAATGTATAATTGCAATAATATGTATTATTTTTAATGAGCCACGAATACAATATTAATAGGTATATGTACACTCATTTCATGAATACATAATATGTAATACAAAATTAAATACAAATATGTTAATAGTTTTTTGTACCTACCATAAAAATTCAAGAGTGTGAATTTCACAAACATTTTCCACTAAGTTTTCATAATATTTCCATTAATTTTGGAATTAAATAAAACGTTGAATAATAGTTTTCAATTATCAACACTAATACATTTTAATATTATATTTTTATTGACTAAGGGTAATAAAATTAAAAATATTTAACAACACGTACATTAGATACATGAGGTTTAAATAATATATTACATATATACACTAAACCTAAAGTATCTACTACGCAATAGGATAATATAACATTTATAATCATATAATGTCCATATATATATAACTACAATAATAAGTTTATTAAAACAAAGAAAAAACGAATGCCATTGGGGCATTGGATATAAGAATATCGTAATTTAATACTAAAAGTAAAAAATCTTTATTCTTCTAGAAATATACGGTTATTTTATAAGAACAACGAGTAATTTATTTGAAAGAAAAAAAAACAATAATCAAACGACATTTTCTTTTATGTGTGATACACGGGACGAAGAAGAGAGGATTTTTGTAGAAAATTTGTTAATATTATAATAATGATAAGAACATAATATGAAACAGCATTTTTTTTTTATTATTATTATTATAAGTTTAATTATTTTAATACTATTACGATGTGTACACGAGGAAGATTCCGAATAGGTATATAAATCAGACAATTTTAAAGTAAAGTACGTATTGTAAAGTAATGATTTCTGAAACGCATCATTATTAATGTCGGTCAATATAATAATATATTACATTTAAATGAATAACAATAATGACAATATTATTATTACTAATTATATATAGTGTAAAATTTAAATAATACTATAAAAATGTTATTATATTCTAAAACCGACGTATCATCGTGTTATCAATATATTATATTATATTATACTTACTAAATAGTATTAAATGTTATTATAAGATTATACTTTCCATTTTTTGTTGACGTTACTTTTTCTTTTTATAGGTAAAAATTGTCTTTAAAAGCGTGGTTTTAGAATCAAACCCATCTCTAACGAAATAATTAGAAAATCTAAACGCGTCGATAAACTTTTTCAATTAGAAATTCGAGAAAGCTTTTATGATTTTAATTATTTTAGATATATTATTTTTTATGTAAACTTGTTATTGGAAAAACAAATAGAAGTGTGTATTTATTTTTATATTTTTAAAACTATACGTATTTTAAATTTACCAGTATTAAACTATATGTATTTAAAACAAGTACATTCGCAAATAATAAAATATATATTATATATTATTACGTGTTTATATTTACAGGCCCACATGAATATGAATTAGGTATTTAATAGATATAACGATTTTAAAATATTCAGAGAGTCCAGTAGTGTTTCGTGTCCCTGTCAATTATTTTCGATCTATCATCTATTATACATATTTTAAAATTTTTTTTATTTTGCATACTCATATTACTAAAATAAACTACGAGTATACCACCTACTTACGGGTCATACATATTATTATTATGGTTAAATAATTTCAGGACCTTGCATAAATATATAATATATACTAGTATTATGATGAATTTATATATTATAGCCTTCCACTCGTAATAGAAAATAACCGTTAATATGTCTTAAAATTAATGGTGTCATAAACGTAAGTATAGGTACCTGCATATAGGATGTAGGTACACTTGTGTTTTAACGAACAAATTGATTTTAAATTGAATTTACTATTTCTATTATTATACTTTGCGTTTGTATGTAGTTTATACTGTAAGTTTATACGGTTTTTATGTTTGCGTTTAGTTTCTATGTAGAATGAAAATTTTAATGCATTTTCACCACACACACACGTGTACAAAACGCATAATATGATGGTTATATACAAAACCGTATACGCGTTTCACGTGTACAGATTATTTATACAAATACAGTGGCCTTTGTTCGGAAATCGGAATATTCGTAAAGACACGCGAATATAACATAATATTATAATCATCATATGTAATTATAACATAGTTGCTGTCATAAGTTTCAAAAATTGTACTTACGGCGTTTAAGGTTAACCTAACCTAACCTAACAATTAATCAGGACGCGACCACTATAATATAAATATTATATTATGCAAATCGTTGTGATGAGGTTTCTATATTATGTATATATATTATTTTTTCATAATTTTCTAAATAAAAATATTAAACGCGTTTTTTACCAATTTTTGTTTTAACTTCTTATGATATGCCGAAATAATAAATCAATTATGATTAATATCTCATATACTTTCAAACGGTAAAAAGTCATAGCAAAAAAATAATAGCTATAATTATTACCAGGACTCGCAAGTTCATGCACTAAAAATTGATTTTATATGTATGCAATAATGCTCTAAAAAACGCTTAAATATGCAGTAAAAACATGTTTAATACGCCATTATTTAATTTATAATTTTTAAAAAATGTAATTTATAATTCATAATTAATATAATAAATGTTATTACAATAATAATAAAAATTAAAATATAGACCTGAAGACGAATACACAAAATACTTTGTGGAGGGTATAGGTCTCGGTCCACATTTAATAACAATTATACACACCCCGACTGTTACGGAAAACAACGACATTCGAGACGGTATTGTATTAATATCATTACTTTTTAAGGGCCAACAACCACCGCAAGCATAGTAAAAAATACATATCACATGCGACGTGACCCGCGTATATACGCGTAATAATATTATAAATTTATAATTCTGGACTCTTACAAAACGATCAAAAAATGCAGTTAAAACGACTAAAATATACCGTTTTTGACAATTACATAAATTATACATAGGTAGGTACCTACTTGTAGATTGTCCGATATTGTCTATATTATGTAATATCGATAGTATTAGATTGGTTATCGAAAAAGAATGACTTAAAATAAACACGTTTGAAATATTTTTATTTTATTTTGACAAATATATTTCAACGAGTTATCTATACGAACATATTATACAATATAATTAAAATAAATGTTTATTGCAAAATAGAAAAGGCGATTTTTTGCAATAAAACACGTTTTTTGCTCCAAATATGACGAAAAATGCAAACATTTCTTCATTCAGGTTCGTTATAATTTTGTATCTTAGTTGACGCGTTACAAAAAATTAAAAAAAAACAAAATATGCAAAATAATGCCAAAAAGTCCCCGAACCCTGATTACATAACATAACGACGATGCGCAGAAAATTCCGACGCCGGTTTTCGTGTCATCAAACCAGACGTAACTCGTTATTGGGTCTCACGGTGTGGGGTATAACGGATGTATAAAAAAGTGGCTCGAAATCTCGTTTTTTCCGTCCCGCACGGAGCGGTGGCGACGTCAAGTATACGAGTATACCGCAATCAAGTTTGCGAGGCTCCCCCAAAAAAATAAACCCAGAAAGAACGTAAAACCTGCAGAGGGTGCCGCCCCCGAATTTTCGATGTCAAAGTTCACTTCGTACATCGATTTAACCCTTTATGACCGAAGTCTCTCGGGACTGTCGCAAATGCACGCGAACCGTCGTCGAAGACATCACCGCAGCGTACCTCTACTGGTGAAAGCACGGCGCGAAGGATACGTTCGTCCGAAGAGCAAATTACGCGTTATCGCAATTTCACGCAAACCATTAGATTTTATATCTTCAAGGTTATATCTTCGCCATATGTCTTTGGTGTAGGAATGAATGGATATTCTTTGAAGACAAAGTATATATGGACACGCATGGACGTCACAAATCGCACGTTGATCTCAGGTGACATTATAAACAATAATAATAATATATGGGTAGAGTAGATTTTTCTCCGTCGCGTTTTTCAAATATATGTTTCTATTAACGAACGTTATTCGCGTAAATTAATACGACATTACGATATAGTTGCCGACTCTTATAATATATAATAATATAATAATATACGTATAATTATTATATTATGATATGAGTTGCATTATTGTTGATCCTCTAAGATACGGGTTTTATTCGAAATAATCTTTATTAAATATTTGATATCTCTCATTCTTACAAAAAAAAAATTAAAATATCATTTTTCTTCTCGAAATTAATTTAGTGGAATTTTTTAGCACAAGTCAAAATATTGACTATAATGTATATAAAATATATCTATATAATTATATTATAATATATTTGGACGATTTGAAATCGTACGAGAGACGAGACTACACGGATAGTCGCATTTAATGCGGATGTATATAGGTATTAGGTAGGGGAAGGTTGGGTATAATGGGGACCCTAGGGAATAAATGCTCATATCTTTTAAACTATTGAACTATAACAACTTTTCAAAAGCCAAAAACTTTCTCTTATATGTTCCCTAAACATCCATGTTTGTAATTTGAGTAGTCATTTAACACTTTTTTAGTTTTTACATTTTTAAAAAAAAAAATGTTTTGCCCCATTTTAGCCACCTGGTATGATAATATGGGGTAGTCGGTTGGGTAAAATGGGGAATGATTAAAAATATGCTGAAAATTAAAATTTCTCTTTATTATTTATTATATTATATTCATATTAATATGAGTAACAAAATTAAAATGTTCTTGGTAATAATATTAAAAACTAATTAATTATAAAAAAAAATAAAAAAATATTGTAATGAAAACAAATAAAATTATCCCTTGTAAATTAATTTAAACAATTAATTTTGTAGTTTTCATTATTAACTATTCCTATACTATTACTAAGATTGTTTTTAGATGTTTTGTTGTTAACTATAATATAACAACAAAACATCTAAAAAAAATCTTAGTAATAGTACAGGAATAGTTAATAATGAAAATTACAAAATAATTATTTAAATTTAACAATAGTCATATAAAAATGCCTAAAATAAGTTGTAATTGTAATTTATTTATAAGCATTTTCTGTATTATTAAACAGAAATAAATTTTAGTTTCTACACAAATATTAATCTATTATTCATAAATACAATTGGAATATAAATCATTTAAGTTTTGAAAAATTAATCAAAATTCATAATATTAACAAAATTAAACTATAAAAAAATAAGATTAAAAAGGCAATTACACTATATGGATACAACATTCATTTGTGTGGGTGACAATAATAAAAATAGATTATGTTTTTAGGATTACAGTAGTAACTAAGGCTAAAATGGGGTACCCCATTTTAACCAACTCTTGGGTACCCCGTTTTAGACAAAATTAACTATTCACACACAATGTTGTTTTAAAAAACTTTGATTTAACTATTTCCCTTGGTGTTTATTTAAAAACAAAGGTTATGAAGTACTTAATAAGATATAATAATTGCCTGTTTTTAATATTTGAAAGAAAACCGTGAAAAATGCAAATCCGTGATATCGAAAAAGTTTTTACGCTACATGTTGAAAACAATAAATTTGTTTTATGATAAGAATATTTGATAAAGAACAAATATTTAAACATCACATGTTTTGATAAGCATTGTATTGATGAAATACGATTTGATTGTCACCAATCGATTACAGGGTGACCAGATACCACCTATACCCCGTTTTATCCGCCTACCCTATTTTACCCAACTCTCCCCTATAGACGTTATTTTTTTAATCACGAGTAAAATACGGGTTATTAAACTCCGCTATAGGTACCTAATAATATAACGATATCGATTTCATACGAATTTCTATTCGTTTATGATATTTATAATATAACGCGTTAGAAGAAATAAATATATAGGTAGGTACTATTAAAACGATATAAAATAATAATAATAATACGATACGATTGGCTTTTAGAATAATAATTATTCGTGTATAGAATTATAGATTATGTAGATACGATTTTTACATATTATTGCGATAGGTATCACAAAATTTATCGCTAAACGTATAATTGAAATCCAAACTCAACGCATATTATCATACACGGTTTATTATATGATCGTTATTGCCAACAATTTTTTTTTTTTTTTTTTTTATTAAAATTTCATTTTTACGACTTATTCTACGAATGCCTCATAAAAGTATTTAAATGATAATACCTATTATATGTTATACCTACTCGTCTATAATTTACAATCGGACAAAATATTTTAATGAGTTAATAATATTTAACGCACTATAAAAAAAAAAAAAAATAAAAAAAATGGATATAATTAAAAAATTAAACGATTTAAATGTTTATTAATTATTGCAGACTATATAATGTATTATATTTTTCTCAAATTTTCTTATGTATACCATTTAAACGTGACAAAAATGAAATCAATAATTTATTTATAATTAATAATACGAAATCGTATAGGTAAGTGAAAATCTTCAATATCCATAAGTTTTTTTTTTTTTTTAATTTAATAGTTATCGCGTAATATCAGTAGTTTTCGACCGGTTTGTTTTTTTTTTTTTTTTGCATTGCTCACGGGCATTACTGATTACATTCTATAAACGTAGAAAAAAACAAAACACATTTTACAATGTATAGGTTCGAGCAATAGAACTAATTATTAGTTTCCAAATAGTAGGTGGCCTTACAGGTAAACATAACCGAGGTGTTTAGAATAAAATTCGTATACTTATACTGACCATATTTGTCTTTAGGAAAGTAATTATTATTTTGTATCGAATTAAAACCATACACGCATAATATGCATAATATAAATAAAACATTAATAAATGAAAAAGGAAGTCAATTAAAATGTTTTTTTTTCTTTTTGAATTGTATTTAGCTCACTATATTTAATTAGTACAGTTGTTGTACTATTAAATTCAAGAAATAACTTTAATGTACACTTAAATTTAAAATTTTTACATATACATGTCCCAGATCTATTTACTCATTGAAATATCTCCGGGAAAAATTAAGATTTTTGAATGCTGTTTTTTTTAAAAAAAATTATTAGTTAGGAAAAGGACTATAATATTACTTCTGTTATTTTTTAAATTTTGTGAAATTTGAAGATAACCAATTTATAGAGTACATTTGTAGGATAATATTGATTGGTCGATTTCGTAATTTGATGAAAATATCGACTTAAGGGATTTTTTTTTTTTAATCTATTAGAAAAATGAAATTTTTGACATTATTTGTAATTATTTAATTAATTATATCGTGGATTGTAAAATTCATATTATATTATTATAAATATCAATCATAGCTTCGAGGTGAATAATTTCCATAGATATTATTATAATTACTCGAAAAATATTGATAATTGATGATTGATAATAATAATAATTGGTAATTACTATAATAGGTATTAGAAATGCATATAGGTAGTAGGTATGTAACATTAATGTTATATTTTAATAATAATTATTATACTAAACAACATGATGATAAAATTTTGTTTATCACAGTGAATTATTATTAATATTGATAAAACAAATTTTGCATGCCCATGATGGTTGATATTAAGAAACACGTATAATGACGTAAAAAATATGATTTTTTCAACAAATTAAAAAAATTCTTAAAAATCGACATCTTTATTAAATTAGGTCGACACATCAAAATTATCATACAAATGTACTATATAACCTGGCTATTTTCAAATGTCACAAAACTTAAAAATTAAAAGTTTTTTTTTTATTTATTAAGGGTTGATTAATATTTAAAAAAGTAATAGAAGTAATATTATAGTCCTTTACCTAACTAATAATTTTTTTAAAAAAAGCATTAAAAAATCTAAATTTTTTTCGGAATGTTTCAATGACTAAATAGATCTGGGACATTCTGTGTATAACAATATAAGTTTAATGTACTTATTATATAGAATGTATACGAAATACGAGTATACATATTATATAAAACAAAAAATTATTGTGTACGTGATATTCGTAAAAAAAATAAAATTTATTATTATACTACAAAGTATAATTTAATCAATAATATATAATTATATAGGTACCTACACCTAAATACAGGTATTATTATTTCGAATCATATAAATATATATAATTACATGTAGGAACATTTAAAATTGAATAGAAATGATTAATTAACAATTATTATTAGGTAATAATAAGGTAGTATAAATTTTCAATATATAGATTCTTAAATTTGAATTTTTTTCCAATAATAATTCTTATATTCTATTATCTATTATAATAATTAAACCATAACATAAACAAATTACAAATTTATCGATCTCAAAACGTTAATAATTACAAAACAAACGCGGTTAAGTTTAGTTTAGTTAGGTAAGATTATATATATTTTATTTAAATATTATAATGTTATGTAGGTATACCTATTAATTAAAAATACATTTCATGATTATTATATTACACGTATCATTATATGATTATTATTACGTATATAAAATTGATCGACACGCAAAGACCTATATTTAATTTGTAAATTATATATCATTTTCGACTAAAAACACATCGTGGCAATATTTAAAATACTACATATTATATTACATTCATTTATTTTCTAATTTCTATTAATTATTATATATTATTATATATTAATAATATATAATATGAATTTATTATAAATATAATGATATAATATTATTTATGATTACGTATAAGTCGAATATAATTATATTGATTTTGGTTTATTGTATGTTATTATAAATTTAAAACGATTTTTCGATATATTATAATTATTATTATTCGTGATTTTTCTGGCCTGATCCACGTTGTTATTCATTTATTGTGCCTATATATGTTATTATTATCTGCAGTGCGTATTTTATAATCGAAGACTATATACTGCGTTTACAATATTTTTTTAAAATCGTAAATTTATAATTTAAAAAAAAAAAAAAAAAAAAAAATACAATATTATATTATATTAAAGTAGATAGTATAATAAAATTATATATTATTTTCATGAAATGTTTATTTGTAATATTATTTTGTTGTTTGTTGACACATCTCCGTCGCGTGTTGAAAAATGACCGTATAAAACATACCATAATTCATAGGAAATATAGAGGTACACAGTCATATTATATATTTAAATACGAATATTGAATATAATAAACATAACACGTGTCAGTGGCGTACTTAAACATCATAATATACACGCTAGCTCGTAAGCATTATTATATATTATGACAGGTATACTTATATATTTTTAAATTTTTTTTTATTTTTTATTTCAATCGTTAAGTGGTATTTTTTTAAAAAATTTTTTTGAACAAATATTAGATATATTTTGGTCTATCGTTTAGGCTCTTTCTATTCGTATAGAGAAACTATATAAACACGCAACTTACACGTATTTGCACAAATATATATATACAAGTATTATAAAATAAATTCGTGGATTTTATTATTTTATACCTAATGTTCAATGGAATCAATAATTACGTATTTGTTTTTTCTTTAACAGCAGGACGACGAAAAAAAAAATATAACACGTTACAAAAATGGTCCATATTATAAAAATATAATAATATACTTTTCATATTATTCATTATTAATAATTTATTATTCATCAGGGACCACATAAAATGATCTTATGTCAATTTCGCCGATTGTGAAAACCAATAAATATTATGTACTTATATTATTATAATAATAGCAATAGCCCAGAAAATACTCTGAATATTACGCGCATTAAACTTAAAATAATTGTTTTATTTAATAAAAGAAAGAAAAAGAAAGAAAAAAAACAATTAGTATATTTTTTCTTTGTTCGTACAGTAATAATTATTTTGCAGTCATAAAAAATAGTAATACATAGTTAAATTTTATCTATTATTATTTATTAGGTACTAATTTTTAAACTTTATATTTTAATTTTTCATAAAACTAGTGTGGTTATATATTAATATACAATATATTAAACATATTTTTCACATGTTATTTGGTATTTTTTTACATACATACCTGTATATATAAACACAAGCCAGTTACTCATTTAAAACAATGTTAAATAACAATAAACATCATAATATTAAAACAATAATAATGATCGAGTATATTTCTCATAAATGATTAATATGGCTATTATAATATTATAATACTAGATGGTGTAGAGTATATTATTAATAAAGTGATAGGCACTCTGTGTTATCATATCAAATATATAATTATATTAATCAAAGATATGATAAATAACGAATACAAAGAGGGAGTGGTCATATATTCAAGCGCCATTTTACAAAACAAAAAAATATAATTGCACGATATAAACAATAGGTCCCCTCGAGGTGACTAATAAGTTATTTATTATTATGATACTTGCACTTGTACTGCAGTATAACTGTTAATATTATCCGCATGTGCTTTTTTTATATTAGGTACCTATTATAATATATAAAAATCATTCTCACTGCAGACGATAAACAAATGTACTATGCGTACGTACAATTTATATTTAGTATTTACGTTACCTGTATTTAATTTTTGTATTCATTTGTACAAAGATTTATAAACATAATATTAACCGAAATTTCAGTAGAAAACTAGAAAAGAATAATATTTTTATCTTATTTAGACGCGTTATACACTCGTAACATATAATTATAATATAATCGTTCTTTAATGTTTTTCTTAAATCGTTCGTTGAATCTGCAAATACGTCATATTGATATGTATATATTATTATTATAATCTCAATTTTTACTACAGGACTTAAAATATTATCGTGGAAATCTGTGGAAATCCTGTATTGCAGCTTGCAGGATATGACATCTATATTATTAAAATTATTGTTATAATTTACCTGTCTCTATATACGTTGGTAGAAATATAATAAATAATCACAAAAGAAAATAAAAATAACGGGTATACGTTAATTATAGGGAATTAGACGGAATAAAAATTATGTGTTTTTTTTTTTTTTTTTACCTTGGGTGTTTTTAATATTTTTTTTATAATATAATATCGTTTGGTAATATGTTAATTGGTGACAGTAAATCGATTTGGCGTACGCGCGAGCAATTATTTAAATTTCTGTACAAGAACTTCCATGTTGCCGCGCAAAATAAATGGTAATAATCATATACGATATAGGTAGGTACCTATATTAAATTACTCGCTCGCGGATCAAAATATTCGTATATACAAAAACCAAGTCTATTTAATATAGTTTGGACAATGTAATCGTGCGTGTAAAGTATCATACGGAGGCAGCTAGAATCGTATAAAATAAAACATTTAAGTTTAGACCAAAGATTTATTAACTTTATACACACAAATAATTAACTTAACACACAAATATTTTGATTTTTCTTTAAGAAATTCTTTCGTCTTTAAACTACACATTGTATTCCGAACAGGTTTTAAATATTCGAAATTAACAAAAAAAAAAAAAAAAAAAGTCTTCTATATATATTATAATATACTTGGTAGGTACACACATGGTATACGATTATAATATAATTTATCCCTAAAAAATTTAAAATAATAATATTTAATAATATATTTTTTAGAATAAATAAAACGTAATTTTCATTATTTATTATCAAAATAGAAAAAAATCACAAAAGTATATAACTTATACTATAAAAAAACATAATTTATAAGAAAATTGCAGAAACATTAAAATTAATTTATACCAATGCTTATTGGTATAAATAAGGATTTGAGAGAGATAAAGTCCTTAGCGAAGTCTTTATATGTAAAATTATATCGGTCAACAATCTGTTGCCTTACTCGTCGACCTGCAGCTGTTATATAGTTCTGCATTATCTCTGACATCATCATTTGTAATTATAATCGTATTCATATTATTACGAACGTAACGTTCTATTTTAAGTATACGTAAATTTCTATATTTGTATAGTCTACATATTATACATATATTTTAAATGGAACGTTTATAAAATAATATGTTGAAGTTTCATATATTATATTATAAGAGAGCACCGAAACAACTAAAGGTATAAATATGAACCACTGAATATGTATAATTGAATATAGAGTATATATGGTAATATTGAACAAACCTATATATTTACGGAATTAAATTAATATTTAACGGTATATCTCGGTACCTCGTATATTGGTTAAACTATAAAAATATAATATAATATTATGTTAACCGTTGTTGTATATATTAATAAAAATATGATCAATCGTAATCGAATAGTCGTTTATATAAAGATATTTGTATATCCATCGATATACAACTAACAAAATACCAAAAAAAAATATGTAATACTTATATTTATTAAAAATTTTACATCGCCTCACGATGTCATCACATTAATCGGCTTAACTCGTTTTTGGCTTGGACATAAATACTACATTGGATACCATAATATTATTACCTATACGTTTACGTAACTATATAAATATTATAATTTATTGTAATACGTGTTAACCGTAATTTTTTCGGTACCGACTTACAGGATGTACCTATATGTATAATATATATACATCCCACTGAAGTCTCCGTCCATTAACACCGCGCGTTTTACGCGTCACGTTGATTAATGATTAAATTATTATTTTTAAACTTTAAATTCTCCTATAACATTCGATTTTTGCATATTATATTAACTCTTATACACTATTAAATTACATTACAGTTTTAAAATGCAGTTTAAAACATATTTACCACGCGATTACGTGCGATTATTATATACTATATTATATAATATGATAAAAATATACAAATTACAATAGAAAAAAATATTAATTTTTCTAACTCTTGAATTGATAAAAATGCATAAATTCATATCGTAATATTACGAATCAATTAAGTACTTATATGTTACAATTACACGAACATGGTCGGATTATAGTGTTTAAAACCGTGTATAGTGCATATATTCATCCTACTTTGTCTTCATCCATATAATATAAAAATTAATCAGATTTTTTGATATTTTGGTTTTAAAAGAATTGATTTACAAACAAATAATGACAAATTGTTAATTATTTAAATAAAATACTACATTAAATTTATTTTTATTTTCAATTACGAGCCGAATTTTCTCGGGCCGTGTAGAAAATGTAGATATTATTATACCTATATTTACCCATTAATGGTCAGTTTTATACGCCGATACCATATAGAAGTATAGAAATCTCGATAGCATAATTTTATCGGATTTATTTATGGACGTATTTTAATTATTTTCTATAGTCGAAATGAAAGTCGTATATTTATATGCAAAATCTACGTATAAATTCATAAATCATTCATTACGCGTCTTTCGTTTGATTTATGTATATTAATCATCCCTTAAAATTGCACGTTCTTTTAACATCCTGATATTGAATTTTCAGTTTCCACTTGTGTTAGAAAAATATAATTATAAATTTAAAACCAATTTAATTATATATATATTATACATAATATGTCATTTACAAGGCAAATATTCGTTTTCATGATTATATTTATTATTTATTACATTATTTCTAACGACGTTAGTAAAATATTATATTATTCGACTTTAATATCGAACAGGACGATAGCATGTGAACCTATATAATAATAATAATAATAATAATAATAATAATAATAATAATAATAATAACAATAAAACATTTTCGCGTCCGGCGCCTACTAAGTAACACGTCATATAATAAATAGAAAAAAAAAGAAAACGGTTAAAAATATTATATTATAAATTATAATAACGTAATAAGACACGCTTGATGCGGCGTTAAAGAATTTCTCATTTTTTATGTTCATCATAAATATTAACATCCTCTTTAGTTTTTATACTCGATGATTATACAGACTATAACCACAACCGCAGTCAATAATTATTATATTTTGCCAAAAATATGATTAATTTTAAAAGGTCAAATTCCTTACTTTAACCGTATTCATAAATTATTCATGTATACAGTGTGTTTCAACATCAAATAGTAACGCTAAATCCTAAATATTTTAGACGGATGACCATAGATCGGGATGGGAATTTTTTCATGATAATATAGGGGTAAACCAGCACACATTTTACGCCATTTTTCAAAAAATTTATAACTTTCGGTGTGCGCACACGCAATAAAATAAAAAAAATTATGAGAAAATAATATATTTTCAATTTTGTTTAAAATTAAGATGGCTATAATATACCAGTTAATTTTAGTGAATGAAAAAAAATATTAAATATCAAAAAGACTTAAAAAAAATAGTTCTACTTGAATCTAATTTTTTTTAAATAAAAATATGGGTTTCCATTTTTTTAAAAAAAGGAATTTTTATTGCGCATGCGCATACCGAAAGAGCTAAAATTTTGAAAAGTAGCGTAAAATGTTTGCTGTTATAGTTAAAAATTTTCATCTGCACGATCTATGGTCATCCGGCTGAAATATTTATCGTTACTATTTGAGTGAAATACACTGTACACATATAGATACAACTACGAATATTATATATATTCAGTACAAATAGAAATGTATATTATATTGCTGGGTTTTAAATAATTGCCATTTTACGAGTTATAATATTATATAATTATTTTAATATTAAGTCACTATATATTTTAGAATAATGTTCAATTAGCAGTATATATGTACGTATTTAACGTATTGCGTACGAGAGTTCTTCGCTGTATGGGACTTTGAAGGTCCTTACATTATTATAATATTATGTTCATCGCGTGTCCTAAAAAAAAAAAATGTCCGCGATCTGGCATATTCGGCATTATTATAATATATTATATTAATTATTTTTTCAGTTTCGATTTGTGCGTTTTTAATACAAAAATAATATGTAAAAATTGAAATGTTATTACGTCACGTCGTATAATATGAAGTTCGAACATTTATTACACCCATAAAATATCGTAATAATTATATTTAAGACACGATATTCTCATAGTCACGAGCATCATAATTCAATTTTACTGATATTTTGTATATACGTTTCCTGCACGTATATGTAAATCAAAATAATTCAAATTATATTTTTGATCGAAATGAATAATATTTACTTATATTATAATATACAGTTTACTAGCAAACTCGTACGCTTTATGTAGTGACTATATTTGACACGGGGAAAGTTGTGTGGGTTCAAAATCTCCACGAAATTTTGTAATTTTATAATAATATATATTGATAATAGCCAAAAATTTTCATTAACGTTTAAAATTATTCATTAATATTTTTTTTTATCAAAATCTTTTGAAAATTTCGTCCCTGAATTACTAACTTTTGATATCACGCGTTATATCGTTACATCTTACATACTATACACGAGCGTTTTCAAACGGATTTTCGTATTCTAGAGTCCGTGATATAAAACGTAAAAATGTAAAAAAATGATTGCATAACAAAATGGTGATGACGATTTTTAATATACATTCGTTTATATCCGACTCGTAAATATGATTTTTATGATAATCTGTATACTGTACACACCATAATATAATAATCATTATAATAAAATATTAGATTTTTTTAATATGTGTGTACTATGTGACGTAGAATATGCTGTAGATCATTTTTTGAGAATGATATTATAATTACCGCAACGACCAATAATAAAACAAGTTTTTTATGGTAAATATGTGTTTTATTATTATTATTATATTCCGGTGGTGCATAATAATTAATATTATAATTTACAACTATATTTATAATAATATTATATATTATATTATAATATTTTATACGACGTCGTTCAAAACAAATTTGTAAAATCATAATATGAGTTTATAAAATATGGTACAAAATATACGCAAATAATGATTTGAATTAAATTATCATAGTCGGTTAATTACTGTTATTACGAACATAATATTATTATAATCGTCAACCGTATATAAAATATATAATATAATAACATTAATATTATTTATATGTATTATAAATTTTATATATATATAAAAAAAAAAAAAAAACAGTCTGTATCCAAACAGAAGAATAATATAATTATATTTTAACGTTATCTATACATTATGTAAAAAATTCGCTTTAACCTTCATGTAAATATTATTATTATTATTATTATTATTATTATTATTATTATTATTATTA
>JAIUCT010000001.1:36512193-36526216 GCA_021307375.1 Tetraneura akinire | reverse complement strand
TATTATTATTATTATTATTATTATTATTATTATTATTATTATTATTATTATTATTATTATTATTATTATACTTTAATACTTTATACATTTTTTAAAACACATCTAACCGATTTTTATTGTGACATTAAGTAATTTATTATATTTCAAAGTTTTGATTATCAACCAAACACTTAAAACATTCTACAACCTTGCGTATATATATATATATATATATCGTATATGGAACCGGTTCCTAAATTGAAAAATTTAACATTATATATGGGAGGAATCTTCTGCATAGTAAACTTATCCTATTCATAGGCGCAACTAGAGCCTAAATATTGGGGGTGCTAAAATTATGTACCTAACAAAAAATAAACCGTGCCCCCACACCATCAAGTGCTATTTCCCAATTATTTATGTCTTTATGAATCACTATTACAATTCTAATTAAACATATTTTATTATCCTAATAAGTAGACATTTACAATTTATATTTTTTCTAAGTTTCATGCAGTATTATCAGTTTATTATATTCATAGATTACAATATTATAAGACATTTGAACAAAATAGTTCTAAATAAAACTTTAAAACTTAAAATTGACAGTATTTTACTGTAATTATTATAATAAGACCTAAAGAAAACAAGGGGTGCTAAATATTAACTCAGGGGTGCTAAAGACCCTCTTGCGCCCCCCTAGTTGCGCCTATGATCCTATTATAATGTAATATAAGTATAATACGTCTAAAATTCTAAACTATTTACATTTTTAAAATTTATTTCACCATTTAAATAATACGAACAAAGTGTGTCTATATGATAATTAATTATACGACCTTTCATCTCGAGAAATTATTACACATATACGAGTTATATCTATAGTAATTATTATTAATAGTTATAAATTTATAATCAATCGCACTCTAAAGTTGCCTCTATATTATACTGATAATATATTTTTCCTACATTGAATTTACTATAATTTATGTTATACGCGACATCGTATTAAATAGCCAAGTGTATAATTATATTAATCGTGTGTATGTACGATCTAATTATTTTAATATAAAATAATTATATTTCCAATTATTGTATATGAGCAATAAGCACGTATATATATATATATTATATTATATAGGTACTTACTTAATACATTTTTATAATTTCAAACGCTTATAATATAATGTATACCATGTAATATAATAATTATTATTTCAGAATAACCAGTTTATATAAATAAAAATTAATTATTTATGAAAATCAATCATATAGTAGTTCGTATTATAATAATTATATTGATTAAAAATTATAATTTTCACGTTAAAATTTGATCTTATTCGTTGAGAAATAATACTTACAAACGCCTTATTACATATGGAGATCATATAATAATAATTATGTGTTAAAATTATACTTTATTATACTATTCATAACCTCAGGGGAGGAGACACCTTTAAGTAGTTTTTTAATATATCTACTACTATAATTTTTTAATTCATATTTTGGCAATAATATAAAATCGGTTAAGAACATCACGTGAATATCTTATAATGTTTCGAATAACATAAAACGTTATTATTCCTATTTTACGCTGTATAATTAGGTATATAGAAATATTATATTAAGTAAATATTATGATATTAACATTGCGTCTATATTAGTATATTATTACGATAATCGTAATATTTTTCAAAAAATAATGCTAATTATTATGATCGGATTTTAATATTTCATAACCAGGTATTACATAAATATAATATTCCTTAAAAATGATATGGTTTTTTTTTTTTTTATAGAATTTCGAATAATATACTGGCGTTAAATGTTTGAAGATTTCAAATCGCGTTCACGTATACAGTATATATAAAATATGATAATAAATATGGGTAATACTCGTAAATGTATGCGCGAAATATGACAAAAAAAATTGTATATTATTTTTTACGCGAATTCGTGTCCAACGATGATAATATTAAGGATCGTATAACAGCATTATAATATTATATCAACGTGTTATATAACAAGAGATACTCTTATGCGTGTATACGAAACCCAATAATAATCGTTCGTCGAGACCGTTATATTTTATGTATACTTACGCGAAATAATAACGATTTATTATTTTTTTTATATAGGTACCTATACCGTATTTGTGTTCCAGGTGACCAAAACCAGTATCGGGTAATAATATAATAATATATATTCGGTATAGGTCTCGATGAACGTAAATTACGCGTATAATATTCAAATACTACACACTATATATTATTATTATATTATAGTATGTACCGTAAACGTATTTTTAAAACGCGTACCTATACCTACGTGTTGGCGATTCGTCTTCGTCGCTGACCATAATATTATAATAATATTACGACGAGCTGACCACAATAATATTTTGCGGCAGCTGCGCTGAAGAATAAAAACGAACGGAAAAAGGGTTGAACGGACACGACGATGATCGTGAGAAAATATATAATATAATATAACAGGGAACGATTTATAACAAGTTATATTATAATAAGATCGCGCGGGTAAAAATCATTTTATGCGTAGGTATTATACATTTTGTCATCGGTTCGTCTTCGCAGATAACAATTAATAGTGTGTTCTAAGTATACGTTTCGGAAGGGCAGGACGCAATGTTAATATTACGTATATGGGTATATCATTTTTTTCGAAATCCGGTTCACGAACGGTCGTCCATTTTTATTTTTTTTATTTTTATTGTCTGAAAAGAAAAATCTTCCCCCAAACCGTTTAAGGGATGAACGACGAGTTTTTATTCGCTGAACGTGTAAGTATAGGTACGCGAGACGGACCTAACCGCGGTATATACACATACAATAAACGAGTTTTCTGGTTATGAAAGTCTGTATCGCGGATAAAGGAAAACATTATATTATAATATATTATATATATGGCAGCCGAAGGCTTATAATATTATTATACTATATTTTATACGATGTGTATTCATATAATATGCCGCAATAATAAACGGTGGCGACGACAACGTATATATAAGTTTCGCAACGTATAGATCGTATTTGTATTTTTTAACGGCGGTTTATTTATCTGTTTTGTAAATATATTATGTGTATATTTCAACGGAATGGTTTAAACTCTTTTTTTTTTCTGTCTTGAGGCCGTTTTCTATATATCGGAAACGAACCGTTAAAAAATCGAATTTATACCGGTACTTTATAACATAATATAAGATTGTACCTATATATACCCTCTTAACGGACGCCGGGCGTTAGATATATACGTCAACCGAAGATCGAGAAATTCGGTTAATTAACGATATATTATTATTGTTATTATTATTATTATTATGTTATACTGACCCGTGAAGTTTCTTTTCTTTGTTCTTTCCCTTTTGAATTTCTTCCATATACATTTCGTGTCATTTTCATTTTATATCCTCGAATCCAAGACGACTCGTCTAATAAATATATTATATATATAAATATAAGTACGCTCTAAGAATAAATAATAACGTATACTTATCGGTAAAATTATTTGGGTCAGTTAACATTTTTTTCTTCTTCTTCTCGGGTATACCCATCCATCCAAGTATAATTTACGATCGGATATTTGTCGTTTGATTCGAGGATTTCACCAACGAGTCGTCAATGTCTACTGCAGTTCGTCTGTCATTGTCATTTTGTCAAGTTCGTAAAACGTATAGTAGGTATAAGATTTTATAATAATACATTTTTAGTAATATCATTTCACGTTCAAACGGGTAATTTGCGTCTCGGGCATTCGAACGTATTATCGCGTAGTTTTCATTTGTAGATATTATTATTGGTTTCTCGGGGGAGCAAACTTCAAATTATAATATTATATCCTCTCTGAATTGTCTAAATTGATCTATATAAAATGTAATGTATTCCTTTATACTCATATAACTATATTTATATAAAGAAAATTGTATCATGTGATTCATCCAGTAGCATAATTACGGGTACTGGACCCCCCCCCCCATCCAGAACCACTGTAGTGATCCTTATTTTTTTATATTATATGTATATTAATTTTGTTATTCTTATTTAGTAAATTTATTGATTATTATATAGGGAAAAATTTTGGACTCCCCAGAATTTTGTTCAAAATACGCTTCTGGATCCATCGTATATCGGTAGGTATATCTTTAAAATTATAAGTGTACCTACCTAATTTTTATAAAGAAAAAAAAAGAAATTTAAAACATTTTATTCTTTCAAAATTGCAATTTTTACTCTCATGCCATGTATGATAAATCCATGAGCTTTAAATCTCTAACGTTTTCCAAGATCAACGCCGATAAAAAAATTCACCGAGTTCGTGTTTACGATCCAATTGTAGTTTTTTTTTTTTTTTTTGCTCAATTCGCATAAAATGAACATCTAAATAATTTGTATAATTTTTTTTTCAGTTGACGAATAACGCGAAAAGCACGCACAGAATGCAAAATACGGGTTAATAACAAGATGCATTGTACGAGAAGTCTGATATGATTATGTGAATTTCGAGAAAAATAATCACTAAAGTTTTAACATAATGTGCATAATTTCTGACTTATTGTTTGTTTTTAGAGTAGTGCAGTATATAAGAATTATTATTTAATTGATTATAGAAATAACTTAAAGGGAAAATAATCGCGAAAAAAAAATGATAATACATCCATAGGATGTGCTTCGTCTCTTAAACATTTCCTAGTTTTGTATTTTCTGTTGCCTAACTTATTACCTTAGTTTTATATGCCACATTTCATATTTTTGTCGTTATTCGAGTCTGTACATGTATATTTATCTCATGTTGTTTTTAGTTTTAATTTTATCTGAAATACCTTGTAAATTTTATTACTTTGTAAGTGCCGATTGGCGTTAAATGATTAAAATAAAATAAAATAATAAGAGTATTCTTACAGGATATTTTTTAAATTTCCAAAGGCCTATCTGTACGTATCCTATACAATAATTTATTTAGGTATAGATAAACTTACGTAACACATAATAAATATACAAATAAATTATTAACTATGTATTTCATATTTATGGATAATCATCATCCAATTATGTATTATAGTATAGACTATATAATACTATGGATAATTCATATATTTATTTTACTGTGTTAATCATTTTAAGTTTGTTAAACTGTTAATAATTTGAGTTTTTTTTTTTTTTAAATATCTGATTTCGTTAAGATTGTGCAGTGTGTTACAAAAATTGCACGCGACATTAATTTATTAAATATTAATATAAATGTAAAATCTGGGTATCAGATTATATTAATAGTATAATATGATTTTATAATAATAAGATATAATAGATACAATACTTTACACTTGTAATTATTTATAGTAAGACATGTATTAATATATGATTTATTAAAAAAAATAAAAATTACGTTTTTGTAAGTTATTTATATAAATATTTTTTTAAATTTTATACCATATTATTATAAAAAATTAATAAACTTAAAATTTTATATTCGTAATATATAATTTGTTTGTTTCATTGTCAAACTATTTTAGAATATTATGTAAGAATATCGTTGTCATATATAAGTTTTATATTTGATCATATTATATCTGTGAAAATGTTTTATTTTAGATTCTGAATTTCTGAGCGAAGCGAACCAAACATACCGGAAACATATGCTATTCGTGAAAATTGGAGCATTATTTCGGGTAGTAAGTGTCTACAGAATAATAATAAAAAAAAAATTCACACATCATTGTAAAACCAATATATTCTTCGCTTCGCTCAGAATCTAAAAAAAAATTAATAGAAAAACCAATAAATTTGAAATTTTTTTGAAGCATACTGATATATATCTTAACGTATTTCCGAAATATTATGAAATTCTCAAAACGCTGTTTTAAGTTGAAATTTCAGTAAAATCAATATTTAAATTATTATTTATATGGATTTTTCTTATTACCTTTTAAAAATTTTGAAAATTTAATTTTAAGTGAAATACATTTTACTTAACTCAGTTCCAATTAATTGTGAATTATTACATTTACGGTTATTTTTTATAGCAGTTGAAAGTATCAAAAAGAAGAGTTGATACTCCTGGATCTAGGAAAAATATCCAAGTAAAATTATATCCAATGAAAAAATAACCACTCCATTTTAATTAATAAATAATAATGTTAGAAATGTACTTGAATGAAAACACAACTGTCAACACTGTAGAGATGTATTGAATAATAAAACTAATAAAGTTAAACTCATTTAGTATATTTAACCATTTACGACAATACAACTATTATCTACTTATTTGTTGTAATGTTTTTGGAAATTACCAATTACTTATTAGATTATAAATAAATGTAATATAACAAATTGACCGATTCACAGATTATAATATGTAGGTATATTATAGCCATTTGCCATTATACCTAAGTATATAATAATATTATAGGTAGGCATCCGACATAAGATTCAAACGCATATAATGTTATGTTTTATTTTTATTGATTGTGGATATTTATTCCTCAGCTAATTTTTCCACTGGTTATTTTTTCTTTGGACATTTATTCCTCGGATATTTTGTCTATCGGTTATTTTTTCTGCGGATATTTTTTCCGACACCCGATACTCCTGCCGCATGGGATACAGGTGTGCGAATCATAGCGTTTAATTTTAATTAGAATTTGAATGCAATGATAAACCATTACATTTGGAAAAACTATTTTGACCGAAGTTCTGTCAGATATAGTCATTTAGGTGACAAGGGATTTTATGAACATTTATATAGTTTAATATATTAGAGACTTGAAAATTGTATAGGGTGTTCATTTATGTACTATATGTGTAATAAAATTTTACGTTTTAAATATTTAATAAAAAAATGTCAAAATTAAAAAAAATACCCACTTTATCTGACTGAACTTCGCTCAGAATCGTTTTTTTCGAATTCGATGGTTTATCATAGCACTCAAATACTAATTAAAATTAAACGCTATGATTCGCACACCTATATCCCATGTGGCAGGAGTATCAGCTCTTCTTTTTTTATATTTAAATTGTTACGATCATATACAAAAATTTCCATTTATACATATTTATTGAACAGGTAAAGACACAATTGTAAATTATTATAAAATATAAAACAATTTTAATTATTTTTGTTTAAAATTTTTAAAATAGTAACCTGTTTTACTACATTTTAACTATTAAGTAATAATTACAACTTTAACAAACTACCTATATCTTTCCTACTCCATTGGGTATAAAATGGTAAAAAATAATCCTAACTTTTAGTTCAAATTTATATAATTTGATAAATAAATATAGTTTTTAGGATATATAAAGCAGAAGTAATAAAGCTTAAAAAAAGAATTTATTTATTTTAAGAACCACTTGTACTACTTGAAACAGTTTGTACCAATATGTGTGTGTACTGTGTATATATACAATATAATATAGAAATTAATTTTTCACAAAATGTTAAAATTTATATCAAACTAACAACTGATATTTTTAAAGATCAAACAATGAATTTCCATTTCTAATATTTAATAAAAACCACATGCATCCTTAATACTAAGAAATTTACTTAGGTTATAAATAATAATGAATATAAAAAAAAAAAAAAAAAAAAAAACATCTAGCATATTAATATTTAAATCAATTGATATTTACTAAATATAAGGTATGAAGTACAATTTTTTATTATCCATTAAATAAATAATGAAAAATATAAAAATTTAGTTTTAAATTTAGTTAATTTAAAGTAGTTCTTAATAATATACAATATCAATCAAAACCAGAAAAAAAAAAAAACTGTTCCTCACATTAATCTTTAGTTAGTCAAGTTTCAGTAAAAATTAATAAATTAATAACATTTTAATTTTAATTTGTTAGGCATTCTGCCATTAAACAAAAAATGAAACAACATTTACAAAAGCATATGATTTTATTTTCAATATTCAAATAATATAATAGTACCATCAAAATAAAAAGTTATTTACTATTCTTATTTTCTGGATTCCATGATAGTCTTTCTTCGTAAAACTTGATTACGACTTGTGGACACATAACATTAATTTCATTAGCTGGAACCAAATCTGCTTTTTCAGTCCCTTTCCATTTTAATAATAACATTAATTGACCACTTGAATCTTGAGTGGCTCCTATTATTTTTTCAACAACCTTTTCAAGAACTTGTGAATGTGTTACTTTATGTTCTTTGGATCTTTTTGGTTCCTTTGAAGAGGCTACACCTGATGAACCACTCACAATAGTTGAATTAGGCAATGTACGTTTACGACTTGATTGTGCCTTATATTGTTTTTCCTTTTCTTTGCGTTCCAAATTTTCTTCAAATTCTTTAATTAACTCTTCACAATCAAGGTTTTCTTCGGGTTCCCATGTATTTTCTTCATCTGAATAGCCCTTCCACTTTAAAAAATATTCCACTTTGCCCTTAATCGTACGCTTATTTAATATTTGTTCAACTGAATACTCTTCTTCTTCTTCTTGTTCTTCTGATTCAGAATGAATATCTACGACAGAGGTTTCATCAACTGAATTCATTCTGAAAAAAATTATGATTATTAGGTAAGTATGTATTTTAAGTATTACATAATATTAGTTATCCTACATTCTATTAGGTATATATTGTAAATTACCAAAGACATAGTTTAAGGATTTTAACAATCCATTTCATTAAATACTAATAACATTTTTCAAGAAATTTGTATTTCAAATGAATACAAAATAATAAAATTTACTATAAACATATTTTAAAGTTCATTATTTCAAATATATAATGTTATGATTAAAAATGTTAATAATAATAATAATAATAGTAATAAAGAAGAGCAGATACTACTATGGAAAGGATACAGGTGTAAAGTGGTTAAGTGTTGAATTTTGATTAAAATTTGAATGCAATGATAAATCATTGCTTTCGATAAAACAATTCTGAGCAAAGTTCAATAAAATATAGGTATTAATGAAAAGTTTTACATTTTTATTAAAAATTTAAAACCCATAGGTACATAGTACATTTAGATTTCAACGTAGGAGTTCTAAAAGGTTATCACTGGGGTTATCACATATATTATATACATATATGAACACCCAATAAGTCTCTATGTTCAATATAAATTCCATAAATGAATGTATCTGACAGAACTTCACTTTAAATTGTTTCATCAAATGTGATATGTCCAAGCACGTATTCAGGATCAATTTTCAGGGGGGGTTTTGGTGGGAGGGGTGGGAAATTGGGAAAAGTATAAATACAATTTATACATAAATTTTGTAGTTAGTCTTTGTTATATTATAAATATAAAACTACTTTAAAAATTTCGGGGGGGGGGGTTGAACCCCTAAAACCCCCCCTGGATACGGTCTTGGATATGTCATTGCATTCAAATTTTAATCAAAATTCCACACTATCCTCTTTACACCTGTACGAGCTCTTCTTTTTATACTTTAAATAGCTATAAAAGAAGAAGGTGAATACAATATTCACAATGATTTGGAACTGAGTTAAGCAATATGCATTAGAATATTTATCAAATTTTAAAATATTTTCTAAATATTCATTCAACATTATTGTAAAATATTGAGTAATAATAAGAATCCATATAGGTAAATATCATAAATATCAATTTTACTAAAATTTCAACATTAAACACCTATATAAAAAAATTGTAACGTTTCTAATTGGAAATTAATTGAAATTTTTCTAATTGGTAATAAACTAATAACTAATAAGCCGGGTTCGGAACTTAAAGCACTTAAAATCATCAAAATAAGCGCTTATAAAAGCACCTAAAAACTTCAAAATAAGCATTCAAATAAGCACTTCAAAACATTAAAATAAAAAGTAAAATGCTAAAATTTTACGGAAAGTAGTAAAAATTATTACTAAATTTTAGTACTTTAAAAAAAATTTTGTCTAAGACTGCAAATTTTGTAGATAAATATAAAAACTTTATAATATAATTTTTTTTTTCATATTAAAATTACAAATTTAATAATTAAATAATAGGTAATCTACTATTATTGTGTTTCTTATTATATGTCAGGAATTAATATTTATAGTTTGTTTATCTAAAATAAAACGTAATTAAATTATTACAGTGTTAGAATAATTTAATTACCCGTATCTACATAATGTGACTACAATAAGTACATAACGTTAAAAATAGAGTAAGTAAATTAATAAATTAAGAGAATACCATTTGGGTACAATACATATTATATTGATGCACAATGGTAAAATTATTTTTAATTTCAATTTTTTTCTATATTACCAACAAACATTAAAAAAAAAAAACCCCAAATTTTTAGTATCATGCGTTGTTAAGTTGGAATATGCAATTAAAATAAGAAAAGAGCGTGAAAAAGCATTTTTCGAATAAATCATCGAAATAAGCAAAAAAAAGCACTTTCAAATTTTATATTTGTAATTGTTGCAACATGACATAAATTTCCATAGCACTCTGCTAGATTTAATGTCAATCTAAAAAAATAAGCAAATGCTTTAAGTTCCGAACCCTGCTAATAAGTTAACCATTATGTAAGTTAGTAGTACCTCTGCTTCAATTTAATTTTTTTCAATAGTTTTGTATTTTATATGTATCATTATAAAAATATTGAGAAATAAGTAGAATCCTTATATGGATTCTTAGATTTTTGATAATACTCGAAATATCAACTTTAAACAGCTACAAGAAAAATTGAGACTTCTAATATTTTGATAATACGCTAAGCAATATTATGTTGAATAGAACTCCAATAAAATTTTCAGACCTTCAAAATTGCCTATTTTATCAAACATTCTTTGGATAAAAATGAGAATTTTAGAAAACATTCAATGTTCTATATATTTTTTTCAAAATTAACATAACCATTCCAAAATTTGAGCATGTAGGTAGGTATTACATATAATATAATATCTATGTAAACATCCAATAAAGTTTTCAAGTTCATTATTACCTGAAATATCGTAATATATTTAAATTTATTTTGTAAAAATTTCAGTTTTCATGAAAAATGCAGTGTTTTTGTCATTTTTTGGTAATTTTTCCTATCACATATGCTCAATTTTGAGAAATTCTAAAAATTATATAAATAGAGTACCAACTAAATCCACTTTCCTACAAGAAATATATGCTAATTGTGAAAATCAGAGCATTATGAAAAAGTGTTTAGAAATAATAATAATAAAAAAAAAAAAACACATCATTGTGAAACCAATACATTATACATTCTTCGCTTTGCTCAGAATCTAAAATCAATTATCAGATTGTTCAAATTATAACAACCTTTGAAACCTACCCAAGTATTTAATTTAAAATATTGTTTGAAATTTAAAGACTATCAATACTTATTAGGTCATTTATTACGTTATGTAAGTATTACAAATTTTAATATAAGTAATTATTAAGTATTACAAATGTTGATACATTTTATTGAAAATAGTTTAATTACCTATTCATGAATAGATAGTTCTTAATTTAAGTGGAAGAAAAAATGTGAATAAAATATTTATTAAAAATAAATTGAATATTTTTAGTTTGATACCTATATGGTTGAATGTTATTATGTTAATGGTTTAAATATCTAAATTGAACATTGAATCTGATGTGGTCACAAATAGTGTATGGTGACTAAAAGTGGTGCATTTGCCTTTTTTGTTTCTCTTTGTTTACCCAATATATTAAAAGTAGGCAACTCAAAATTTTAAACATTATATTATTTTATTAGAAAAAACCCCACAATAAAAATATTCATTAAACCACTAAATAAAATAAAATTGTAGACGCTTACATAAATAGCATCAGAGTATAAATACCTACGACTGAGAAAATAAAAATAAAAAATAATTTAGTTTATTAATGTACTTAATATAATACAATTAAGAAAATTGACTAACTGATAACTGTATCACGTCGGCGTGAGCGTAAAACATATTACGCGGCGTAAAAGTGTTTTCCTATAAAACATGGTATTGGCGCGTTAAACAATTCAGTTGACTACTGAAAGTGTGATCAGTGTATAAGGTATTTGTATTAATTTATTAAGTAAATACAATATTACTAGTACAGTATTATTATTAATTATTATTATATTATTATAATTATTAATTAATAATTTTTTAATTGCAATGAATGAAAGAAAGAAAGAAATAATTGCATTTAACAATCGATGACGAAGATGAAGAATATATGCTCCACGAACATTGCAATTTAAGAAAGGAAGTCAGTGAGATTTATAATAAACGAGAAAACGAGGGTATTTTCAAAATGTTGATAAATAACCACCTTGTCGATGAAGAACAACGATTTAAAAGTTATTTTCGAGTAACTCGTGAGATGTTTGCCTACATTTTGAACCTTGTAGAAGGGGATTTGACAACTGCCTCGTACAACAGAGTAAAGAAACATCCCATATGAGATCTTTTTTTGTTGTGTTTTTGAACTCCGGGTTTTTCGGATCATAATATAATTTTGTGGGATTACAAATGTAATCAATTGATCGTTGTCGTCACCCGAAAAACGAACGTTCGGCCCAACAGAACTACTTTTTTGCATTTTATTATTTTGAAAACACTTTAATATAATATAAAATAGCAAAATAGAAAAATAGCAAATTATTTTTAACCACAATTTCTATAAAACGCTGCGCGCAACGCAATAGACTGCCTCTCTCGTCAGTCGGCGAATCGCGCCGAGCTTATTGCGCTGACACGCAACGTGTTCGCTCTGTAGGAAAACAGTATGATTAATTTCAAAAGAATAAGTGGATGGCGTACTGCGCTAAGCGTAATACGTCATACACGACGCAAAAAACCCGCTCCTAGGAAAACGTACCTTTAAGCTCAATGGAAACACCTTGCACTGTACAACTTATTGATCGATTTACTACTTAACATCAGAATATACACTACAATTGACCGGCAGTACGGCAACTGGATTATTAAATAAAAAAGAAACAGTTTTTTCTCTCGTAATCCCCAATTCCACAATTTTGAATTCAAGAACTTATTTCAATGCGAATAACCGGGCAACCGGGCAACGGAAAGAAAATAAAAAAATAAACGGGCGGCCATCATTAGTCACAAACGTGCGTAAACAAAAATGGACAATTTAAACCATCAGATGAAACCGTATAAACGTTTAGCGAGTATTAAGATTAACACTTACTTGGAAGACATCGTGATTTCTGTGAAAGAAAAATAATTGTGTTCAAACCACACAAATATGACACGCGCGTAAAAACAATTTTATATTCTGCAAAATTGCAAAACGCAAAATAATCAACTGGCTAAATTATAATAATTGACAATTATATATTTGTAACGAACTGGGGTTTAATATTATTTTTCTATGCTGGGGTTCAGTACATAAACGAGAAAAGAAAACCATACGTACAAATGTACAAAACAAACTACAAACTACGATGTACAACATCGATGTTACATCATCGTGCATTCGTGGCTCGTGCTACAAACAAATAACAGTGTTGCCGCGGCCATTAATTTCATGGAACAAAAGACATTTCTCTCCAATTTTCAACCACATAAACAATAAATTATTTTAAATTTTATTACATTGAGGTTTTTCCATTCGTTTATAATTTAGATTATATATCTGTGGTCAGATTATAATTTTCATAGATTATCTATGATAATTTTCGTTTGAACTAAACTTAAAACCGCTATAAAAAAAAAAATTGAGATTAGGGATTTTTCTAATATTTTAGTATGATGTTAACTAATATGTAAGTATACTTCAGTAAAATTTTCAGACCCTAATACCAAAAATTGCCAATTTTATCAAACATTATATACGTAAAAACGAGAATTTTACGAAATATTCAATGTCCGATATTTTGTAGAAAAATGAACGTTACGGTTACAAAATTTTACCACATATATATAATAGCTATGTTAACACCCCAAAAAAATTTCAAGTCTATCTTAAAAATTGCCCGAGTTATAGTGAAATATTAAAATCGAATTCGTCGAAATTTCAGTTTTCGTGAAAATGCCGTTTTTCGTCATTTTTTCATTTTTTCTA
>JAIUCT010000001.1:36453577-36502193 GCA_021307375.1 Tetraneura akinire | reverse complement strand
TAATTAATAATTATCGGTCGCCGCGACCATTTTATTTTAGCGTGGTCTCCAAGGCGACGGACCGCGACATGTCGCTATGATAAAATTATTATTTTCGTCCAGCTCCAGGTTACATACAATAATATTGTATTATTGTCAGTTTAGTTTTGTATCTGTTTAAATACGCAAGTAGGTATTTTTAATATATTATTTTTAATAACATGGATAAACTAATTTTTAATAACAATAATATTTTAATTTTAACCCTTCTTTTGATGGATGAAGATGAGGATGAGATTAATAGATAGTTTGGATTCGACAAATCATATAGAATGTTATTTTTTCTACTTCCTGTACTAATATTTCGTTTTCCGACGGCAAAAATAACATTTTTACCATTGTGTCGTCGTGATGTGGCGCCGGCCTACTGCTCCGAGAGCAGTAGTGTCGTCGGGACGTCGGTAGCGACGACCCAAAGTTGAGACGCCGCGACCTGTCGCGTCTTGCAGACCAGATAATACAATTTCCACACAAGCAGCGAGCGACGACATGTCGTGCCTTGGAGACCGCACCTATAGATTATAAATTATAATGATAATATGCCGTATTGTCCTGGGTACTGGGTATAATGATAATTAATAATTAATAAATAATTTAAAATTGATTGCTGTTTGTTAATTTTATTGCTATTTGTACTTTTTCATAAATTTAAAATTCATAATACGAGTATATTGAACACGACTTTTATTAATAGTATTTTATTAATACTTTTATTAATATATGTTCAAGTACTTAAATTATAAGTTTATAATAAATTATATTATAACAATTTTATAAAACATAAATTATATTATTTGCCATAAAATAATTAATAACCTTTCCATTGTTTAAAACATTTTAGTTTGTTCCTTTTTGAGTTTTATCATATTTTGGTTTATTTATTTATAATATTAAATATTGGTTTTACTGTACACTCCATGTCCATGATGAAGAAGTGGTCTGTGACCTTCCGCATTTACTTCTTTATTGTCCTTCATTAGCATCTTTAAGACATGATTTTTTAATTTATATTTCTTCGCTTGGTTATTCTCCTGATATTCATCTTCTTCTTAATTCACGTTCTCCTCTTGTCATTTCTGCTATTATCTCCTTCATTTTGAAATGTAAATGTGACTTCTTAATTTAAATTATATTTGTCAGCCTATTAATATTATCATTAATTTATTGTTTTTGTTGTTTATATTTTTTTTATTTCTCATTCTTATGTATATTCTTAGTTATATTTGTTTATTCTGTTTTTACGCTTTAACTGTCGTGCAAATAATTTTGTTATTCTTATTGTTATTGTTTTTGTTATGATACTGTTGTGTAATTGTGTAATTATTGTATTTGTCGAGCTATAATGTTCTAAATAAAAGCTCTAATCAAAAAAAAAAAAAAAAAAAAATGGTTTTATCACTTGTATTAAAATTTAATATTATTAGAAAATATTAAATATTCTTGAAATAATTATAACCACGATTAATGATCTTTAATTATGGTTATAACGTATAACAATTTTATTATTTATTTAAAAAATTGTATTAGTTGTATTTATTTTTATCATTGTAGCACATAACAAACTTTGGTGAACTCCATTTAAGAATAATGAGATTTTGTTTACAAATGACATTAATCGTGAATATGAACCATCAACTTCAAAAATAGATAATATGAGTACTATATTGAACAAATGTTGATAGAAGAACAGAATATTGTGTAATAGAAGTTATAAAATTAACTAAAGATATAGGAGTACATGTTGGATATATACACATAATTGGTATTTTACGTCGTATATAATATGTCCGTACACAGCTGCTGTATTATCAATATTTATTAAACGAATTTTGTGATTTTATATTATAGGTAGGTACCATAAAAGATTATTAAAAGAAAAAAAAGAACATTGCAAAACACTGTCTCTAAACGTTTTAAAACATAATAATATTATATATTCATAAATCATAATTCGATGCGATAATTTCATAATTCTGACAAAACCTCAAGATAGCTTAACATCTCCTTTAGACAATAATCGAGGCGTTTTTCATTACATGCATTTCTGCATTAGATATACGCAAGTAAAAAATGTTAAAAATTTTGTTTTGTTATATATAATTAAAAAAATTTGTATTTCAAAAAACCCCTCGATTGTTCTCTAAAAGAGTTGTTAAGCAATCTTGAGGTTTTTACAGAATTAAAATCGGATCAGCCAAACTCTCACAATTTTGTCACATAGCGGAAGGTCTAAAAACGATATTTTTTTAACCGACTGGAACCACCTTAAAACGGTTTATAATAATATAATATCGATTTAAATATATATAGCAGCAATTACATAATAATTTTAACGTCGGACAATAAAATATATTATAATATATTATTTGATCACTTTTAAGTTTAAACACCGTTACTTACATATATACGTATATTATACTCGCCGGATATGTATATATAAAAAAAAAAACAACCGGTTGTATACAGCGGTTAAAATCTATATTTTATCGATTATTATCAGTTGTTAAATTTATCGATACGTCAATATTTTTCGTTAATATATCGTGTTACCCATATTAAATACTCCGCGCATATATACTTAACGACAGTTCGACGTATTTATTATATATAGGTTTAGGTATATAAGGTATATACTACTTGTCTTTTTTAAGTGCACACTGTGCACAGGCATACGTTTCACCGAATTTATAACTATTTTCGATGCCGATGATGTGATTCGATGTTCATTCGTGATGGCTGTATATAATTATTCAATATTCGGTTACACGGATGTATTATAAAATAAATATTATAATATATTATTGTATGCAATTCGAATTCAACCGTCTATATTTTATTTTAATGGACGTTAAAATAATAAAATAATCATATAATATATACGTATAACGTATAAGGAATGCGAATAACACTATAATAAAATAAAATATTATACGCGTATTGAACGACTTTCGTCGTAATTTAATAAGATATGTATAATAGTGCTAATTTATTATTTATTAGTTTATTACTCATCATAGTTTATTATAAAAATTTATAACGTCATATTATACTGACGACTAGCCATAATGGATATTATTTTGAACGCGTGTCGGTTATAGTCCGTTTTCAGATCAGCATTTTACGTTTTAAATATTATAATGTGTTATTTTATATAAGATATATAATAAATTATACTGTAAGACGATAAGTAATTTTTTTTTTCAAAGATCTCATAGAGCAATCAACGATTAATAATTCAATTTAAAAAAATGACGCGTTAAGTGAGATCATTTTTCTGATTAATGCACGTAATATAATATTATAATTTATAATATGTACCTATATGTGTATTTACTTTTTTCTACTGTTTTTATTTTAAACAAGAACTTAAATTTAATATAATATTTTGTAACATATCAATATATTGTATACAATCAAAGCCGGATTAAGAACCTATTGGGCTTTTCAAAAATTTGACCGTAATTTCATACGGGGTCTTTTGACAAAACATGCTTTACTAAGCCGCTCGCTATGCTTGCTGCTTGCTCGATACATTTTTAACTATATCAAAAATTGACAATTGCATTATAAAATTAATACATATTATTTATATCCTATTAAACTATTAATATTACAGTATAATTAAAATTATTAAAACTTCATATTTCAATTAATTTAAATTCAAATTTCCACTATTATTTTCACAAATATCATATGTTCCGGTTGGAAAGTGCATGTAGTTAGTACTTTATTTAAGTCATTTTTCGAATTTCTCAAAATTGACCATATGCGATAGAGAAAAGGACCAAAAAATAATGAAAAAACGGCATTTTTCAGAAAATCTGAAATTTCGACGAATTCGATTTCAACATTTCACGATTACTAAGACAATTTTGAACTTAGAGATTTCAAAATTTTAATAAGCGTTTACATAAGTACTATAAATATGTCATATGTGATAAAATTTTTGAACCGTTAAGTTAATTTTTCTACAAAATATAGAACTTTTAATACTTCGTAAAATTCTCGTTTTTATATATTATATATACCTAATGTTTGATAAAATTAGCAATTTTGGGCATTAAGGTCTGAAAATTTTACTGAAATATAATATTCACATATTACTTAATATTAAATATTATTTATAATATTTTTTATAAAAAGTAATGGAGACAGCTATAGTCTTACATAGAACAGCTATAGCTGTTGAAAGTTGTTATTTTTAGTTTAAACGAAAATCTTAGAATTTATACAAGGTTAGGTTCGTTTCATTATTTTTCAATACTTTTACAATAACAATTAATAGAACATTTTTTGAAAATTTTATTGAAGAATACTGATATTTATATTAACATATTTTCAAAATATTAAGAAAATCTCAAGCCTCAATTTTTTTTTTTTATAGGCGTTTAAAGTGGAAATTTCATTAAATTCGATATTTAAAGTGTTTATATGGATTCTTCTTATTATATTTCAATATTTTACAATAATGTTAAATAAAATAGAGTAAAAAAGGATAATGATAATGTTATAGTATTATGTTGTAATTTTATTACGATTTGAATGCTATGATAAATCATAACATTCGAAAAAACAATACTGAGCGTAGTTCAGTCAAATATATAGGTATAGATTAGTGATGGACATTAATGAACAACAATAGTCAGTATAGTAGCAGACGATTAAATCATTCAATTAATATGATATAAATATTTTTTTGTTAAAAACATTAAATTATTAATAATATTAGTCTAATAGTTAGCGATTGTAGTGATAATGATTACCTATACTGATTATTAGGTATTATTATTATATTATTAAAATGGTTAAGGTTAATGTTTTTATAGGTATATAAGGGAAAAACACTATTGAATAATAAATGGCTATAATGATTGATAAATACTTCATCAAATATTGACTGATGACATTTTAATAAATTTGTGAAAATTTAAATCAATTCAATACCTATATTATATTTATATGTGACTGAACTTCGCTCAGAATCGTTTTTCGAATGTAATGATTTATCATCACCATTATCCTTTCCTTACCTGTATCCCTTTCATAGCAGTATCCAGTTCGGCTTTTTATATTTTTATTTATGTTTGTAAACACTTTTTCGACTCGAAATAATAATCCGATTTTTACGCAAAATAAAAATATACCGCATAAATTTATTCTTTCATACTCCCTTACCTATTATTGCAATAATGATGTGCAAAACAATATTTTTTTCAATATTTTTTTTATTATTTTACTCATTAGAAATTTTTATAAATTTCGTAAATAATAATTATGTACATATATAATTATTACCCACTACCCACCCACCCCTTTTAATCTAAAGATGTAGCGGTTGCTACACCTATAGATATATGGATGGGCCATTGTCGCCACTGTTTGGGCCCCTTTCACTTTGGTACTCGAGAGGGCCCCGGCTAGACCCCCTTAATCCGGCCTAGTATACAATCGTGATTAAAATATTATAATAAACTATTCTATTTCTATACTTCACATTATTTCTCCGCGATATGTGTTATACCTATGTATTATACGCGTGCAAGTCGTAAAAAATTCCGCGAATAGAATACTTCTGGAGGAGAATTGAAAAAATTCAAAATTTTTTGTCTATAAAATAATAAACTATTGAATTTACACTATATTTTTCAGCGTTTACGATTACGATAAATCAGAGAACATTTTTATTATAAATTATAATATACGAGTATAAAATAATACGACGTTTTGGAATCAATGATCAATCCGCGTCAACTCGCATTATAATATGATAATAAATAATAAAATAATAAATCGTTGATAATAATTAATAATATTATAAACTCGTACCCACACGCGAGAGGATAATAAATTAATAATATATCCTTTAGGGCGAGTGCAACAGGTCGTGACTCAACACGTGATAGAAACGTTTAGGGTTAAAAGTGAAACAAAAGGGCGCGCGCGTCGAGGGTAAATAAAATTATTATTTTAACGACGACAATAATAATTAAGGGTAGGCGCATACGAATTAAAATTAAGAAGAAAAAAAACAAAACATTTGCACCCTATTTGACCGTTCATTGTTTGTTAATAATATAATTAACCGATCGCGAAATTACAGACCCCGAACGGAAGTAGTGTGTTTTAAAATATTAAAATATTATTGTTGTTATATATGCGAGCACGCGTGCTTGACCGCGGTTCGGGTATATTAACGAGTATTTTAATTACGTCGGAACGACCTGTTGTGGCGATGATGATGTCACGACAGCCATGCGTCAAACCAGTTTCGGGACACGTGCACGCGGCGCACACCTGTTGATCCGCACGGCGGTGGCTTTTCACGATGTGTGCAACTGGTGCGTACGAGAATCGTATATTAATAATAATAACAATAATTATAATAATAAAATTAATAATAATAATAATAATAATAATAATAATAATAATAATATTATATTATATTACCATTGATTATAGATGATAGATTATCTATAATCAATGATATTAAGTATGCAGCAAAATATATTTTTGTACAAATTATTACGTTCTTGTTGAAAAATATAAACGCATAATATTATGGGTAAAATATACTAATAATTATATTCATTTCATTATAAGATATTATAATATATAATTACCCGACGATTAATCAACACGTCGGGCATAATAATATAGTCGCTGATAGCAATAAATAATATAATAATTATTACTATAATAATATAATTGGAGCGTAATGAATATTATTTCATTTAAAATATGTAATTCATAATATAATATGAAAGGCCATTTTATTTATCGCTGATAATAATATTATTTTTATAATAAAAATAATTGTCGATAGAAGTAATATAATATATAATATCTCATAAAAATATGAAACATTTTTCTTCTTCTCCAATTGTAAATTATCTACACAAAAATATAGTAAACATGGGTTATTAAATCGAAAATAATTGTGCTATAAATTCAGATAATAATAATAATTATCGTTCCTTCCGTATAACCAATATACCTAAGCTGGTAATATTTTGTTTTCGTTATTTAACCTCGTTTTAGTAGGTAACGAATTGAATGAATAAGACTAAAAAGTATTTTGAAATACGCACAATTCAATTCATAAAGGTATTTAGAATTAATCAAAGTTATCGTAATTATTTACATGTTATGATAACGTCGTTATCTATTGTTCATATACACTTTTAGTTGATCGTATAATATTAGAATGTCGGCAAACGCTTAAGTCAATGGGTAAAACAAAGAAAAATTCGTTGCAGGGGATTACAACCCCCTGACTCACTTCAACTACTCCACTGCTATCCTTTTTTTTGTCGTTTTAATTAGAAGAAATGAAATGTTAAATATTTATTATTAATTGATTAAATGCCGATTGGCATTATGAAATATAATATATACGCCAAATATACCGTCAGTCCGTCACGTACAGCGCCATTGCGAATAAAAATATTCATTATTTATATTTTGGTCAGTATACCCAAATATTAAATTATAGGATATGTTCGTATTCGGCTTCAATCTATAAATATAAATTATCACGGGAAATCGTACTTATGCAATTTTCTCATTACTATATATTATATTATTATTATATTGAATCGTTTACGCACGGATATACTATCTGACGTTCGTGCGTTAAACTCTTCGAATCTTTTTTAGATTTTTTGTTTTTACGATACTATATAATATATTATAATCAGGGTCGAACTTAAGAGTCTCAGGGCCCCAAGGCAGCAACTAAAAAGTTAATTAGCAATTAAGTCTCTTATCTTCTATATTAGATCTAAAATATTTTTTAATTCTTTTAAGAGCTGAAAAAGGCCCCAAAAAGACAAGGGCCTCTAGGCAGCTGCCTAGGTTGCCTAGGCGGAAGAACGGCTCTGATTATAATATACTCATGGAAATAATTTTAAATATCGCGCTTCAAATATATACAAATTCGTTTATTATATTATTTTTTGTTATTGCATGACGAAAGTGAATAAGCAACGAAATAAGTTGTATAATAATATTATAACGTCATATGGACACGTCGTTTCCCACGGGAAGATTTCGTCCGTGTTGTCGATAAAACAAAACTGTATATAATGTCGTTAAATATTAAAATATGAACGGAACGGAAAAATCCCATCGCGGGACGATTGCGCGATTCTTATATAGGTATATAAATATAAATATATTCCCCGACGAGCTTATATTACTAATATTATTTACGACTATATACCTTATAATATATATATAAGTATAATAGTCAAACGATCGGACAACCCTTTCTTACCGGACATTCGTAAACCGGATGTTCCGGACTCAAAATACGTATACAATATAAAAATAATATAATATGATATTTATCACGGACAACAATGTGTCCGAAACCGATAATACGCGGATATATCCGTATACGTATTATAAATATAGTATTTCCCAGTGCAAGCGGCCGGTTCCCTATATTATATAACATGGTATATTATAATAACGTATACAGTGGTTGATGTTCCCAGTGTTCCCACACCGAGACACCTCGTGTGCATACAAAATCAGGTTATTACGATATTTAAATTCCCGATCGGGACAGTGGAATAATAATAATAATAATAATAATAGCAACAAATGAATATGGATACGAATATCCTGAAGAGGACATTGCGATATTATATATAGGCCCGCCAACAATATAATAACATTTCGGGTGTCCACTATATAATATAATATCGTGTTTTAAAGGACAATGGGACGATTTCCCACGGACATATCGCAACCCTTTCTCCTGCAGTGTATCGATGATGACCCCAACCCCATAAACCCTCGCACATATTACATAGTGCGTTATGTCCCTTTTCGGACACGTCGCGTTCGACCCTTTTATATTTTTCATTTTTCCGCACAGACACTCGCGGTTCCGATCGTGTGACCTGCACACGAGCATCGTATTATTATCATTGTTATTATTATTATTATTATTATAAATTATAAACCGGTGCTAGTTTTTATAATATCGTAACGAGTGTACAGGATATTATTCATATTATTGTACACGCAGTCCTTCGGAATTATTTTTTCATTTTCATTTTTTTACCATCTCACTGTGCCTACTTTATACACACGTATATACGAAACAATATAATTATTAATGTTAATCGACTTATATTATTTTAACGTTTATAAACAATTAGCTCGTGTCGCCAATTTACATATATTGTATTTAAGTACCTACACGTATAACGATTAATATCCGGTTAACCCTTTTTAACACCGATTACGTTACGGTCATGTGGTATTGTTTTAACGTACGACGCGTGCTACCAGTCGAAATTACGGTTCAAAACAATAAAATTACTATATATAATTATAAAAAAAAAAAAAAAGAAACCCCCGACTTTGTTTCATAATACGACGATATAATATTACGGTATTGCGTGTGTAATATATTATGTTATATTATTATATTCATTGACGGAACGATTTGCCAGTCGGTGGGTTATCGTATCATGCGTATAATATATTAATATTATATACGAATAATAATATTATGTTTTACGCGTTATGAACGAGACACGCGTGTGCAATTTAAATTACCGTAGGCAAAAAAAAAAAAAAAAAAAAAAAAAAATATTAATACACGAATAATTATATCTATAATATTATTATGACGATGATAATAAGAATTAAAGAAGAAAAAAAAATGAATTTTATTTTATTCGCGGGCCCAGATATAATACCATGTGTTATCGTTCACCTGATTTGTGATAAAGAAGACAAATCACGAAAAAAAATTAACGTGGAATAATAATTATTATTATTTATTATTAAAAATATTATAATATGTTGGCCCGCAGCTTGAGTACAAAATTACTAGGCCGTTTCGTTGATGTTATTTACTAATTTACTATACTAGGACTAGGTATATAATATTACGTTATAAGTAGTATATTATACTTAAATAAATATTATTTATATTAACGTTTATTATAAATCACCTAGTTTTAGACTGATAATACCTACACACATATTTCTTATAATATTATTAAGTTCGATAAAATAGTTTTGTACAAATTTTAACACGTAAAATAATATATAAAAATAATCATGTATATATATATTATTAATTATCACGTGATATTTTATAATAATTATAATAATGTACAGTTCGTTTAAATTCACATATTATCTAAATATTATGAACGTTAAATCGTTTTATTGCCATTTACGTATTATAAATTTATAATATAACATTTAAATTTTATAATATCTACATCGTCACTTTACATGTTTATAGGTACATGTTATAGTTATACATTAAAGGTACCATTATGATTCTTAATAAATGTATAATATTCAAATTAGTCTTAATTTCTAATTATTTTAATATATTTTACATTGTTTTTTTTTTTTTTTTTGTACATATCAAGTAGAATATTTATTATATTAAAATTGACGGAGTGTGTTCATTATGAAACCGGTTGGGGATGTTAAATCAAGGTTACTAGTTTGTCGCTTACGTGAAGATACGAAAAAAAAAAAGAACAAAAAAAAATTTCAAGTACGAATTTAAAACTTCATAATCTGCTGTATATATACTATATTCTCTTACGTAGTAAAAATCGATATTGTTTTAAATATACCTATCCCCCAAAATTTCGGAAGAGTTAAACAAAAAAAAAAAAAAAAAACAATTATAATTTATTTATTTCTATCAAATTTATATAATATATAGCGAATTGGCTAAACTATTTTTGTGTATAACTTTTATAATATGATTGTGTACACAGTTTGCTTTGAAAATTTTTATGGAACTGGTATTCCGGACGAGGACACGCTGAAAAAAAAAACTAATCCTCCCCATTACACATACCTATTATAATATATGACATAACATAACGTAAGTATATTATATATATATATATAATGATACTATATAATATCCATTTTCGAATGTCATTTAAATTGTGACATTGCAGTATATCGATTCAAAACCAGTGACCTTGTTATATAGATAGGTGTACTGTTAATTGCGCGGTATAATACTAATTTGAATTCAATTCCGAAGGTTAATTTGTAGTTTTGTATTATAAAAATCGTACTAACGACTTATATATTATTATGTATAATATGCACGTGTATTATAGACCATATATTATAGAGTGTTTATACGATGCATAAATGAAAAATGAGTTGAAAACGAATCCATTATTATACGGGTAGGTATAATATGTAAAAAAGTATATACGCATTTAAATATTGTACTTATAATAATAATTACAATCTCATATAGACGTTAAATTTTTTTTTTTTATATACGACGCCATAATATATCGTATAAATAAAAACGCATATTTTATAAAATATATTATATTCTCTTATAAAATACGAATATGTATTAATCAATTAATAACGATATAAATAGTACCGGCAAACGTATTTATCAAGTATTATGTTTAAAGCAACTATTTATAATTATTATTATTATTATTATACGATAATATTCACATCATATAACGATCGCAATATATTATGTAGGTAAATAAAATAATAATATTATTTATTTTATTTTTCATGTATAGTAATTTGTTTTAAAAGAACGATTTTTTATTATTATTATTTAAATATTTAAAAAAATTACTATTAAGATGCGATATAATAAACCGTTTTAATTATTATTAATACTATCTAGTTTTACATTTACTTTATATATGTACAAAAATCTAAAAGAAGTTTAAATTGTCACGTGATCATTGTATTATTTTCGAAGACGATTGAATTTTTTATTGTTTACATAATATTAAATATAACTGTGAATAATTAACTATATGTTTTATGAAATATAGTTAGGCTTAAAATTTATTAATTTTATACCGAAAATTTATGGAATTATTATACATATATTATAATAGTAAGTCGAGCGATTGTCCATATAATTACATATAATTAATTTTAGAAAATTAAAAATTAATGTAATTATTATTATAGTATGAAATGTGTACACAATTTATATGCTTGTATTAATTATAGTACTTAGTTACGTACATAGACGTGTCAAACGTAAATAGTTTTAAAAAAAATATTCATTTTATATGCATTATTATATTAATTAACACAGACATCGTATATATCAATTATAGAGCTAATTATATAAATGAAAAAAATTGACATCAAATTGTATACCTATCTAAAATAATTTTTTTTTCTTTACCTATATAATATAAAATATTTAATTGGGATTTTTAAAAATTAGTTCGTAATTAAATGAATTACGTTTATTAATTAGTAATTATATATAAATACGAGTTTAGCTATAAAAAAAACGCAAACAAAAATAAGTTTCATGTAAGTATATTTGGAAATCGAAAATTGTTTATTTAAGATTACCTAATTAAATTTTATACATTTGAATTAGAACGAATCAAATATAATTAATTTTGCACTATTTTTTAGCCTTTTTTTTATAACATAAGTATTTAATATTTAAATTATAACGTTTAAGCAGCTATACTCGTATTATTCGTATCATTAATGAAATGATCAATGCAATCATAAAATATAATAATATAATATATTATATCACAAAATAAAATTTCGCGTTTTACCTCGTCCTTGTATATTATACAATTTAAATTTTATAAAATGGACTTCTAAACTAAGTAGGTATAGTCGGAAAACTTTATATAAATTTATAACTATTATATAAATATACCTAAAAACATCGCGTATAATTAATTTTATCTTTAGAATTATTACAAAATTATTTAAATTTAATTTAATATATTACGATATCATTTAAATTCCATGTGATAATATCAATCTTGCAGCATAGATAATTTAATCAATTCTATTAGATGTATATAATATACGATGACATTATATGAGTGTATATTTACAAATATATTTTAATAAATATTAAAATTTATTATCATTATCATTGATTGAGATTACAATTTATTTGCAAATAATTAAATCGATTTAAACTTTTAATTTGTTAACAATTTTTTTTTCTTAGTTAAACCACAACTTTTATTATAAAATAACGTATAATATGAGCGATAATAATATAGTGTATTTTGTATAAATTGAACTAATAACGAAGAAAAATTGTTTTTAAACCTTCATAATATTTGTCTACTATATAAACAAGTTTAATCGCAAATAACATGATTTTATAACAATCCTATTTTTGCCATACACAATTAAAACATGTAGGTATTTTAATTTGTTATTTTTATATATTATATATTATATATTATTATTATTATTATTATTATTATTATATATTATTATTATTATTATTATTTTTATTATTATTAATTATTATTATTATTTTTATTATTATTAATTATTATTATTGTTATTAAGTTGTAGGTACGCGTTTAATTTGTATATTTAATGAACAGGAAAAATCTAACGCAACACCGTGTTCAAATGTATGTTAATTATCAAAGAAAACATTACATTATTATGACTAGTTATATATCATAACTGGGCGGTACTGAAAATAAAAATAATATCCAATGAGACGTAATGATCCTACACTTCGTATGTTTTTTTTTTTTTTTTTTTTATAACTGATATAAAGTTATAAAATATATTATTTTAATGTTTTTAAATAAAAAAAATTATTGCATACGACCATAATATTGTAATAATATAAGGTTAGATTCGACCAAATTTATTATATAATATATTATATTATTTGTTTTGTTTATGATTTTTGATATGTCGTATAGATTTAATAATTAAAAATATATATAACATTTTTTTCGTGTTTAATGGTACTATCGTTAAAATTAAAATTAAATAATAATATTTCATATTATTATTATTATTATTATTATTATAGAATTTTTTTTAAATTTTATTTCAAATTTATTATATCCATAATCTATACAGTGACATCTTATGTGTTTTCAAAATTTGTTTAAATATGAATTTTCTGCATAAACCAGAAATTGATTATTATTATAATATTATTAACGCCCATATTGTCATAATTATATATGCCGCCTTATAATACCGCCCTATAACATTCAAACATTTAAAAAAGAAATTTGATATTTTTATTATAATATATAACTTATAAGTGATAAATATTTTAATAAATTACATTTGTACTTAACTATAAATGAATTTATCCCTTAGAAAATTATAATAAAATTTATACTTCTTATATATTTAATACATATTATTATTTGTTGAGCAATATATAATTTTCACTTAACTACATATAAAAATCAAATAAATGACGTTCAATATCTAATTTATAAAAATAAAAAATGAATGAATAAAATAATATTAAAACTTTCTTTTTTTTTTTAGTTAATTGATTTAATTAATTAGTTGTTTGAATAAATAATAAAGATACTATAATATATAATATAAGACATCGACCGATTTAAATAGTATCCTAATTAATATATAATTATTAATTGAACATAAAAATCATTATAAATTGTTTATGAAACATAATACGAGTAATTTAGAATAAAATTATATATAACATTGAAATAACAATTTTTATTTAACAAATTTAACCTTCATAATTTTGTAGATATTATATATTATATTTTATTTTCATCAAAAACAGCATGATAATTATTTTAATAAAAATATTAAAGAGATTAAAATGTATTATTAATGTATTAATTTAAATAATGCTATTATTGGTATACGTCATGGGTTTTTAAAAACATAAAATGCATTAGAATTTTATAATTATTGTACACTCTCATGTTAATAAAATAATTATGATTATCATCATGTTCAAAATAATCTCATTCTTCATCGAAACATTATATATAGATATCGTAAATGTGTCGTAAATTTTTTAATAAATTTTATTATGAGAATTGATAAGACATGATGATATAAAATAATATTTATTTTTTTTATTTTTTTATATCACTTTTGTACCAATGAATAATTTATTATCATAAAATAGATAATAAAATAGATAAACATAAACCCAATAATTATCATTATAATAATATATAAATGTATAATAAATGTATAATAATAATAATAATAATAATAGATTAGTGTTAGTCATAGTATTATTTTATATTATATAAGTTGGTAAAATTAACAAGATATATATTGAAATTCTGATGTATTTTATTTACTTAATTATTAGGTATATTCCTTATTGAATAAAAATTCATTTATTTTATTCTTGTTCATTACCCGTATGAATTTATTTTAAAGAATGCTTTTAAATAAAAATATTTAAAAAATATTTTAGTTATTTTTATGTTTTTAAATTTTCATGTTCACAAAAATAAAAAAATTTATATTTTGAATATATTCAGAGATTATTGCATAAACAAATATTTAATTTTAAAATATTCTCATTTCCTAGTTTGCCTGTTATATAATATATATACCTATATATTTTTTAGCATTTATTGAAAAAAATTCTACTGGTTTAACGAGATTTTTTAAAATGACATAAGTGTAATAAAAAAGGAAAAACTATAAATAATTATAGTTGATGATTATTTACTTAATAAAAATAGGTCCTATTATAAGTTGAAACTAATCCTATATATATATATATAGGTATGTATACTCACTAAAAATTATTATTTTTTTAATAATATATTGTTTTTTCTTAATAATTATTCATTATTTAAAATTTAAAATTTTTGGTAATAATAATTTTTGTTGGAAGTCAAACCATTTGAATTATAACTTATGTTCCTATATACTATATATTATAGTTTCTATGTTCATTCTTTAGTATATAATATAATATAATATAATACAAATTCACATTTAGTTTCTATTGATGTCTAGTGTAGTTTCTATTTTTTTTTTTTTTTTTTTTTTATCAATTATATTAAAATATGATAATAATTATCATTAATATTATATTTATTTATTATAGAAAACATGATTTAAGAATAATAATTATATATAATGTAATAATAGTTATATAAATTGATTCTTTCAATAAATTATGAATACATAAGTTCTTGTGAATATAATATATATATTGTGATATAATTATTATTTTCTTTGACTATTCAGAGTAACGTATTATAAGAACTTATATGTATTTAAAATTGATTTAAAATAATAAATTTTTAATAACACTATTAATACATTTTATATATACCTACCTACTATTTCTGTATTTCAAACGTATAACCTGCAAGAACATATTAAATTTTATATTCATAATTGTATATTAAATAACTCGAATAATAGAATCGATATACTCACGAAAATATATTTTAGGACGATAATTTATAATAATATCATCATATTATAGTCGGAAGCTGGTCAGTAATAAATATTATGATATTATGATGCGATACATAACAATTTGATTATACTTACGAGAATTTAAATTGGAAAACTATAATAACTATATATATATATATATATGTATGTATACACTTATTTACAATGCATGTATTATTATAAGTCATCGGTAGTTTACGATTTTTAAATCGGACGATTAAACATTTTATAGTGTAAAATAAATAATTATTAATGACGTGATGACTGATGATTATCGAATCCGTTCGAAAACCGTTTGTGTATAGGTACAATAACATATTACATAATATATTTTACATAAATAACACGTGGGTCGTTTCGTTATACACGGCGGCCATTCACGTTAAAAATATATTATCATTGGTATATAATAATGTATATAGGCATAACGTAAATTCAATCCGACTCAGTACATTGTTTGACAGTTTTTATTCTTTATTTTTTAAACGAGCATAAAATGTCTGTCAAATATAATACCTATTTGACTGTTCAAACACGCCAAGACTAATAAGAATAACGTTATGTATATATTATTGTAGAAATGATTTTCGATTGATCATAACATATTATATTTTATGTACTTTACACGTTAAGAATATTATAATATATAGTACCTACCCTTAAGGATAAAAATATATTTCGGGGTCGGTCGGACGTATATGACGCACGCACTTATTATACGTTCTATAGTTGCTGTGTGGTTCATTAGCATAATACAATATATATATTATATAATATTTTGATCGACGTAACAGCTGTCCGTCCATGGTCAGAGGGTGCGTCTTTATTTACTGTATGACACTATATGCTTTCAAAGATCGTCAACTGTACCTATACGGTATAAGAGAATAGTCGAAGAATAATGTCAAAATCGAATCGTACGTCATATTGCGTTAAGTGAATAAAATAATGCATATATTTACCTGTATATATAAATTACGAGTATAAATTACGTATAAATTACGAGTACAACAATATATGCATTATACAACAATGGTATTTTATGAATTACACATAATAATTAATAATGTATATAGTATATATAATATATAGACACGCGTAGATTTCAAATTCAGAGGCAGCAGAAAATAAATTCGGCCCAATTTTTGAAGAAATCTGGACCACAATTTCATTTATTTTTATAGTTAATTTTAAATATATCATAGAATTATATTTTTGCTTATAATGTGTTATTTAAAAAATATTTCACCGGTTAAAATGATTTTTTTTTACAAATATGTAATATTGTAATGTAAAATGTAATTTAGGCATACAAATTTAATTTATCAATGATAAAAATTAATATTTTATAAAAATATATACATTTTAAATATTGTTTAGTACATCGTAAACTTGTATATCATTAAACACTTAAGTCTATAATATATTTATATTAAATTTTATAACAAGAGTTCTTGTGGATATTATATATTTAATAAATAAATAAAAACCAAGTCCACAAAAAATTTACTTTATTATTTTAGTAACTACGTATTTCGATAACGATTTTAACGGTTTATTTTTGAACGGTTTTTATTTATTTATTAATATTTATATTACCTTAATTATTATGGATTATGACATTATAGTGCTTATGTATTAATATAAACTTTTACGATCGGCATAATTCTATATAATTTCTAATATAAATCGTCAGAAATAAATCTAAACGTTAAAGAATATATTTTATAAAAATGTATATAACTATTATTGGTAATAAATCGTTATTTTAAGATTTCAAAATTGTGCTTACCTATATAATGATTTATGATAAATTGACAACATATTAAGACATAACATTATGTTATCGAGAAAAATAATAATCAGTCCCATGTAAATTTCGCGTGGTGACGTGTGACGAGTAGTTATAAAAATCTGGTTTTCTATAAGCGTAAAAAATGAAACGATCTTGTTTAGGCATAAGTGTAGGCCAAAAGTTGATTTGATAATATGAAATTTGAGGTTACTTGCTTAATTCTTACACATGTTAGACATATTATACTAAATTAATGAGAAGGTAATGTCTTTTTTTTTTTTTATATAAATAGGTATACATTAAAATATAATATGTATTATTATTAATGTATACGATATTTTTTTTTAAATGAAAATCACTTATACGGTGCCCATTAAAATATGTTATTCTGTTTTATTGCCTATATAACATTAATTATATAATTATTATTTGCTAATTAGGCAGTTATAAAACTCCTTAAATGACAATTTTGTAATGCATATGCCATATATATAGATTTAAGTATTAATTTTGTACTAACATATAACTAATTTTCTAATCGTATACGAAGAAAAAATATACTTAATATAATATACGAATATTATGTAAAACTGTATAATTATATTTATAACGTGTTGCTTCCTCAAATAAATTTAAAATTAAAATATTCATACACGCAATAATAATATAGCATGATATAATTAAAACTGCATTTAAATTATTATTTAAATTAGATATATAATACACACCTATATTATATATTGTATAATGTGATATTACTCTATTTAAATCGCAATACATTTTTATTCTATTTGTTAAAAATATAAATAATTAAAATCCACGAAATTAAAAATAATATAAACAAATTAATTAATTATCTCACATTTTGAAAATCACGATATTTATGATTTAAAGTTTCGGAATATAAATTTAAATATTTTTATTTACATACATAAGTATATGCGTTATATCGTGTCTTTAGACACTTAATATAGGCGTTATAATACGTATTATATAGCCATAATTAAATTAATTATACAAATAAAATATTAATTTTATGTTTTGCATATTGCATTCCATCACAAAAGAAAAAAAATTATACGTTTAACGTATCGTTGAGATCGAATTTTGTAACACATAAAATTCTTATTTTTACTATATCTATGCGTATTTTTTAATAATAATACACCTATATTTCACACGAAAATTTTGTAATATTACGTTTACCAAATGATCGAAAAATAAATAAAAGACCAAATTATTTTACACTACATATAATATTATGCGTGTGTATAAATTCATTTTGTATATTATTTATTACCTATAGATATACGAAATGAAAAAATTAAATACAGGTAAGTATATATAATTCTCAGCGGGTAGTCTAAAATAGAAAAAAAAGAGCGGATACTCTGCTGTTGGGATATAGTTGTGCAAATCGTAGTATTTAATTTTAATTAGAATTTGAATGCAATGGTAAACCATTGCATTAGAAAAAACGATACTGAGCGAAGTTCAGTCAGATAATGTAAGTATTGATTAAAATTTTGACATTATTTATTAAATATTTAAAAATCAAAATTTTATTACACATATAGAGACCATAATTACACCATATAGAACATCCTATAAAATTTTCAGTCAAAAAATAGTTCAATATAAATGGTCATAAAATCCCTTGTCACCTAATAACTGACAGAACTTTGTTTAAAATACTTTTATTATTATTATTATTATTTATGATGTGCAAAATTAATTTTCAATGCCAGTTATATATTAACTATTTATATTAAAATAATAATAATAATAATTCATAAAATGTTATATTATGTTATCATCAGGAAAATAACTCCTATACTCGGGACAATTTTCTACTGGTACCTATTCGTATTATATTACAGCTAGAGCTATATTAAAACTACGATGGGCGTATTTGAGCGTTAAAAAAATAATTAAATAACTGGACAATATAAAGTTATTAACGAAAATCACGTAAATTAAATACGAATGATAATGATTGAACAATTTTTAATACGATTTCATTATAATAGGTTATAGTAATTATATAACTATTTTATGCGTCTATTATACTTATACATATTATAATACGTTACTGTTATAACTCTAACTCTAATATTATATTTAATTTTATTAAAAAATATGCTTATAACAGAGTATAATTATGTTTTAAATTGGCAGTAAATTATAGTTTATTTTTTATTTTCTATCCCGTTATAATACGTACGTTTCGTTCTTATATGTCGCGTAATATAATTATTACCTACGTGTAGCGATCGTATAATCTATAATATATAGCTACACTCTGTTATAATAGTACCACGGTATAAATATAAAATATAATTATATACCTAATAATAATTTAAGTACCAACGATGGTTACTGCGTGTTATAATAATATAATATAACATTATGACAAAAATATCGTTTTAATTTTAATTTATTCGCGAATTTAAATTATTGCATTTTATATTTTGTAAACATTTTTTTTCTTTTTTTAGTTTTTCGTGTCCATATTATATTGGTTCTCTTATAGAATTATAATATTACTACAATGATTGACAATGTTAATCGAAACCCATTTATGTATGAGTGAGTTTGAACAATTCTCAGCTATATTTTCTGCAGGAATACGTTTATTTATTTTTCACGTTAAAATATTATAATATATTTATTTATATTAATGCGTGTTACATTATATTTGGACGTGTATACACCGCATCATGGACCTTATCCATCACAGTTGTCAGACGCCGTTCGGATGTAATTATTATTAATAATATTATACCTGAATGGTTAACTATAAATAATTAATGAATGGCCTAATGAATATTGTTAATCGTTATTTTAATTATTAATTGAAAAAAAAAATATTCCATTTACACGATCGTAATGTTTAAATAACGAAAACACAAATACGTTATACTTGAAATATTGTTCGGATTCGTGATGATTTTGACATTGGGCTCGTGCAAATATGATATGTTATGTGTTTTGACCCAACCGATTATCGATTCATAAATAATATAGTTTTACTCGCGTTTGTGTATAATTATATATAAAATATGGACTCGGAACCCGATGATTTTGAAACTATTAATAATTTGAAATATATTTTATAATATTATAATACGATTTCGGTATAAACTTCATATATTTTATACATAAATATATAATATATATTTTATAAGCGTCACGAAACAGCTAGTCCCGTATAAACGCTTCGGAGGTTGTACAGGATGAAAGACATAGGCGAAACTACGAGTCAGGCCAGTCAGGCTATGGCCTGACCTAATAGTAACTGTGTCTTTGTATCTATATATAAATAAAAATTATAATATAGGTATAAGGTACAATAAATATTATAATATGTTCAAGAGAATTTTTATTTGAAATTAAAATTAAAAACTTAATTTCTGCATCAAAATACGTACCACATTCCGTTTAAATGTGTATGTACTGTCACTATGTAATGCACTTTTACTCACAGAGTACCTATAGTACATATTACTTAACATCATATTAAAATATTAGAAAAATCTCTTGTCTCAATTTTTTTTATAGCTGTTTAAAGTCGGACATTTTTAGTTTAAATGAAAATCTTAGAATCCATACGAATATTCTTCTTATTATTTACTCAATAGTTTTACAATAAAAATTAATAGAAAAATCAAAAAATTTGGAAAATTTTTGAACATTTTATTGAAGAATAATGACATATATTTAAATGATCTTCCAAAATTTTTTTTTTTTTAGGTGTGTAAAGTTGAAATTTTAGTATAATTAATATTTAGTATTTATATGGATTCTTCCTATTATATTTCAATATTTTACTATAATGTTAAATAGAATTGACGAAAATTTTTTGATATGGGTATTTTGGTGACAAGTGATTTTATGTGCATTTATATTGAACTTAGAGACTTCAAAATTTTATAGGGTGTTCACTGTTCATTTATGTACTATATGTGTATACCTTATATGTTATACATGGTCCATATATGTGTGATAAAATTTTGCGGTTTAATTATTTAATAAAAAAATGTCAAAATTTTAATCAATAGCTACCTACATTATCTGACTGAATTTCGTTCAGAATCGCCTTTTCAAATGCAATGGTTTATCATTATTGGATTCAAATTCTAATTAAAATTAAACACTATGATTTTCACACCCTGCGGTAGGAGTATCAGTTCGTTTTTTTATTTTTTCTAATTATTATTAAATATTTATATTAAATATGTACAAAAAATGCATTGTCTACATTTCATAACAAAAATAAAATTTTTGTTTAAATTTTTAAGTTATTATTTTATTATTTGGCCTAACCTAATAAAAATGTCTAGTTTCGCCTATGATGAAAGATATAATATTTTTATAATTATATATAAAACTTCCGATTTATAGCCTACATAAAAGTTTTCGTTTAACATTAAACGTTTGCGAAGTAAGTCTTACTATCTTAAAATAAAACTATAATTTATTATTTATAAAAAAAATACTCGATCTTTAACGTTTATACGCGTATACGTACCACAGAATTTGTTTTATTATTGTTAATTATTATTAAGTATACCTAACTGGATTTATACGGACGACTGACGTAGATATTTTATTACAGGTAAAAAAAAAATAATAATAATAATAAATAATATTATTAAGTTTAACTGCGTCGAATTCGAATGGTTCGCGATAATATTTCGTATTTTATAATACACGATTTAGTGCAATCTTATTAAATAAAATGAAAAGGAGGAAATCCTCGAGTGAAAATCCACGGGGTTTTACGATAATACGTTTATGCATAAATTTTATTTATTAATAATTAATAGTAACACAATAATTTTAATTAGATATGTAGATTTTGAATTTATAATATACGATTTTTCAATTATTATTACGCGTATTCGGTATTTATATATGAATTTTACACCGTTATTTTAAAAACAAATAATCTAAATATTATGTTATCATAATCGATTACAATCGTGTAGTCGTGCATCTATGTAGGTATATAAGTATATTTTTCAATTTTTGTGAGTTCATATTTTATATACGTACGCAATAAATTAATAATACCAACTATAAGGTACTGGAGGTTTTGAAATAATTTCATAAATAAATGGGTCGCAAATGATTTATGATATATTATATATATATATTATATCTCTGGACGACTGGACTGGTCAACGCGTTTGTTATTTTTGAGTTGAGTTTTTTTTTTTTTTTGGCAAGCAAGAGATATAACCGCCTTATAACCGAAGGTCGACTAGATGAATTCGATACACACCATTGACCTAAAATGTGCACATGTGTTCAGTCTGCAGTAGACGTACGAAAAAAGGAAAATGCACTATAAAAAAAAAAAAAAATAATAAATTATTAAATTATTAAATGAATATAATAATCGTCTTCGTCGTCGTATTTGATGATGCAAATTTACGATTCGAAATATTTATTTAATTTATCGCTGTATACTCGCATATTCTATTCGAAACTCTACCGGTTTCGTTATTTTTTTTAAATATTTATATAACGAATTTAACGTATACACACAATATTATACAGAACGAATATACATCATATGTGTGTATCGTATAAAATCAAATTGATATCAACAGAATAAACACGCGAACGAAACGTTTTTTGTTACTCAAAATATTACGTTATTTTGCACGATTTTTATGACTTTAATATGCGATTCTCGATTTGACAGCGAAAATGTTCAAAATAATTTATCGTTACATAACAGTAGCTAAGCGGTGTAAAATTTCATAAAACAAAAATATATCATTAGATAAATATTATTATAAACTCAATACGCGAAAAACAAGTACTACTACATATACGAGTATATATATATATATTTCATATCTAATACTAATCGTTATGGTTAATTATATGTAAATCTTGACCAATTAAACGTACTCGGTAAAAATAAAGTTTCTTTTCACCACGAAGATGTATATCATAATTATAATAATAATTAATAATAATAATAATAATAATAATAAATATAATAATAATATTAACAATAATAATTATAATAATAATAATAATAATAAATATAATAATAATATTAACAATAATAATTATAATATTAATATGTATATAAATATAATAACATTTTATGTGTAGTTGTCACGATATTATAACCAATTAGTTTACTGTATTAGGAACTTTCTAAATAACATTTACATAGATAATAATCGTTAAAAATATTCATACAATACGAGCATATGAAATAGTTAATTAACAAAAAAAAGAAAAAATTATTAAAAATAAGAAATTGTTTATACTTTGAGTAGATTGATATTTTTGTTAGACCCCTGGAGTGGTATACTCGAAATATACGTTAATATAATTTCACAAAATAATACACATACCTACAAATATATAAAGACATAACATATGATTACGTATAGTTGTGTACAAATACACGAAATATATCATTATATATATTATATATTAATTATTACGGATCAAGATGTCCGACACGCAATAAACATAAAAAAATTATATTTCTACGAACGAACAGATATTATGTAATATAATAGTACCGTTAATAATTTAATTTTTTGTCTTAAAAAAAAAATAGATAAATAAAAAATTATGGGGAAAAATCTGTATGCATAAAAAGCTCGTTATTTTATTATTTAATTTTTTATCTTCGGTATTATTTGCATAATATAAAGTTTATTAATAATTACGATGATTTAAAATTCTTCCAAAAATGTCTAGATTTTAGGTTAGATTACGAATTATTGCATTGTACGTACGGTTTGTCTATAGTAAAACAATACGCGTATATAAATTTTAAAACGTGCGATTATTATCGCATCATATCAAATAACTATAATTTGAATAAATTATAAAATGTTAATTTTGTAAATATTGCTGTTTTTACGTTCTCGTGTTAGATTATTATATTCTACATTTCTACGATAAATGATACCAGTACACGACAATCGCATACATTATAAATTTTTAATATTATATCTTGCATATATCTCCTATACGTCTCCTATAGTTACGAGTAGACGTTTTACACACTTTTATAGTTTATAGCAAATTATGTAACGTATAATATTTATTGAATTTAATGTTTTATGTATTTTTCTATATATATAGGAAACAGACGAATTTTTTTTAATTAAGTGTATAAAATACATAACAAATTATGTTAAATAATAATATTGTATTATTCTATACGAGTACATGTCTGTGTAATATAAACTCATAATGATAAAAATAAATTTGCATTGAAATAATTTTTAATTAAGTATTTAATTTGTATATAAATACATTGTACATAAATCTACATAATTATAATTAATTGTCACGGTCGGACGGGTTCCCGTTTCGCACATTCAGGCAGTAGGCACGTAGCCGTGAATAAACTCGTGGGGTGGTCTAACAGTTTCCAAAATTGTAAGGGGGTGCGAACAGTACCTCTAAGTTCATTTCCAAAAAAAAAAAAACATATGATGTACTTAACTATATATAAATATTTAGAATTTAAAACAGCTCGTAAATCGTTTCGTTTTAAACATTGAAAAAATATGGGGTGCCCAAAAGGGTGTCCGAAAGAAAACACGTTCTGGCTACCAACGTGCCTATGAGACGGTTGTAATACCTTCATTCGTCTCCCAGAAAAATTTAATATCGCGTACATAATAATTATTATATTTTTGAGTCGCAGCTATAATATAATATATTATGATTTTATATTTTGATGACAAGTTTTCAATATTTGTATTAGGAATAAAATAACAATAAATCAAATTTAATGTTATATAACTATATCATGCGTATTAAAAAAATAAAAATGTTAAACTCGTGTACGCGATAAAGCGAGTTATTACATTTTTTTTAAGAATATATTATTTCAGATTAGATTTTTAGGTTAAGTCGTATTATACATTTTATATAATATATTGTATACATTATACAAAATTCAAATATCAAATTTATAAACGATAAATTCATCCAATAATTTACCGATCATAAATATTATAAACCATCAAATTACTATCGTTAGTAGCAATGGTATAATACGACAATATTTCAACAGTAGAGTTGGAACACAATATAGAAAGAGATAAAAACCATAGTACATTATATAATATACAATAATAATTATGCATTTACATATCCGGTATCAATATTACGCTTGTGCGACCGACGAATAACTTATTAAAAATTTACGATTAAAACGTCCGTGATAATTATATAATAATATTATTTTTACTTACGAAATAAATTATAAATCCTCTAATCATACTTAAATTGACATTATGCTATATATGATATTAAAATATAAATTTATAATTTTATTGGGGTAAAACGAAATTCTATGCAATTTTTTTGATTTTTTTTTTTTTTTGGCTCAAACGGACGTCAGATAAACTACTCTAAACTTATTAGTTAGACTATGTAAACTTATGAAATGATCATAATTTATTGTTGTTAAATTTATATATGGATTAAAATGTTATGAAATATTTTTAAAAGTTATCATTTATACTTTTAAAGTAAAATATAATAATATACTCCTCACGCTGCACTAATATCCGACTCGAGTCCGTTACGATTTACATTTTTTGAATATTTTTAAAATACCAGAAATTTTTAATATGCCAGAATAATCCGAGTTTGGCAGAAAATCAAATATTGACAATATTTCTTCACCACGATTCGATACGAATGATTATAATATTATATATTTTAAATCTAACTAAATTATATCTTCTATTATCAGTCCATACCTATTTCTAAACAGACTCAAAACGGATCAGGATAGAAAATTTGCGTGAAAAGATTTTTTATTATCGATAAAATTCAATTTTATGAGTATAAAATTTATTTTCAAATTTTCAATAGAAATATTTATCATTCCAAATAATTAATGTTAGGTACACAAATAACAGTTATGTATTATGATATAGATTTCTTCTCAAAAGTATATAATTTTCAATAATTGTTATAATTCAATATTATATTTAAAGAAATTATTAAATTTTCTAAGAATATTTTAAATTATAAAAATAAAAATTAGTCGATAAATCGAAATAGCGATATTTTATTTAGTTCTTTTTTCTAAAATATAATAGACAACAGCCCATTTTAGTTACAGTCTGTCACTAGAATTTAAATCGGTCTTTCGGTAAGTAAAAACAAATATTTTTATTACCTACTGAATAATAAAGTGTATTATGTATTTATATTTCCTAAAAGACAGATTTTATGTCTTCAAAATAAAGTCAAACATTATTTTCTTTATACGAAATGTTCTCAACGTTTTATTAGATTGGTTTTTTTTTATATACGAGTATATTATATCTTGTACTGCATTATACTCAATTAAGGTGCTGTTGTTTGACGTTTTTATTTTAATAGAATCGTAAATATTATATTTTATTATTTTTGAGTGACAAAAAATTGTTTACCTACTGAATTTATTTATAGTGAAGTTATTTATATAATATTGAAATTACGCTACAAGCAATAAAATTATAATAAATAAATAAAAAACTTTTAAATTTATTTTCACAATTCGTATTTAAATTTAATAATATAATAATAGTATTAGATTTTAATTACGTACGCCATACACAAAGCAGGGACAGGCTTTATAGAACATAACTAACCGTTTTAATTAAAATTTAATGGTTTTATTTCTAATTTTAAATTGGTAAGTAAAGAAGTAGATTCTGCTATTGTTGTCATTTCTATTTACATTCTTATATAATATATTATTTTGAAGATAAAATAATAAATTAAAAATATTATTACTGATATGAATAATAATTTATATATTATCATTAAAAAAAAAATCATTCTAAGTATAATTATTATATAATAGGTATATTGTATTATAATTTGTAAATCATAAGAATCAATTGCGAATCTAGAATTTTTTAACTGGGTACTATGTTTTCTAAGTATTATAAATTTTTTTTTTTAATACTTGATAAAGAATTTAAATTTCAAAACAATAATAAATAATGTAATATTTAATAACACAAAACTAAAAAATACGTATACATTTATTTAAAAAAAAAAAACTGTTCTTCTTTTTAAATAAAACTACTACAAGTGGTTAATCACATAAGTATTTTAATCAATATTTATTTTAACATATTTTCAAATACCAAGTAAACATGTCAATACGCAATAAAAGTAAATAAGATTATGTTCAAGTTTAGTAATTCAATCTTTATACATTATAATGCCTAACCAAATTTTATAAAATTAATAGTTGATTTAGTACAAATTGCTTATATAATATATACATTGTATAATATATTTTCTAGAAATTTTATACATTGCCCTAACGAATTTAGGTAAATTATTAAAATCGCATATTTTTTATCGCTCAAGTCATATAATTATAATAATAATAATTATTATTAATTATAAATTCACATAATACTTTTAATTATGATAATTACTATTTATTATACATACATTACATACAAGATAACCTAGAATTACATAGAGAGTTGAATTCTTTACATGATACTTTGTTTTATGCATGTACATTATATAATTATTTACTGCTGATCTTCTTTGTGACTAAAAAACACGTGGGCTTATTTTTCCATTTAACTTTTTAGTATAAATATATTTCTTCTGAATTTGCTTGCCGTTACCTGGTAATTGGATAAAAAGTATTATTTTATATATTTGATCATTTGACGTTTAATTCATTAGAAAAAAAAACGTTCATTAATTATACGATATAACTAATTATTTTTAACTGAATATTTAATCATAGGTACAAAATATATGTAATTGATTAATTGATTAATGATTAATATAACATTATACGAGACATTTAAAATATACCTATGTAATAATATATAAGTAAAACCAATTAACTTAAATATACTTAATTTCAAAAACTAATCTGATCAGAGATAATTTTAATTCGAGCAATAAATTAAAAAAAAAAAAAAAAAATAACACACATTATTATATTATAATAATTTATTATAGATATTGAAATATACGGATAATATGACGTAGTTATGTAATATTATGATGATTTGAATCAAGGGCGTATTTGAGTTGAGACCATGGGGGGGGGGCGAAACTAATTTTTATTCTATGCAAACTAAAAATAATTTATATATATATATATAGATTATAGCTTTGTAGCTTTGTTCCTGTTATTTATTCGCATTTCACGTAAATAAATAAAAATAAAATATCTTTGGTAGTCATATGGTATAGAAGATTATAATATTATATCACCACAGATCTGTTATATCTGTGATATCACCACGACAAAAACAGTGTAACCACAGTGCAGGCATAAAATTCTTATAAAGTATAATATTATTACGATTTTTTAAGTAAATTATTAATTAATGTTTATTTAATTATATTTATTATTTAGAAAAAAATACGAGCCATGGGGGGGGAGAATGCCCCTTCGCCCCCCCTCAAATACGCCCTTGATTTGAATTGATTTTAAGTTTAATCTAATAAATTATAATTTATACATTTTTATAATCGTGAGTTTACCTGATTTACATTTATTATTTATTATTTTACACAGTTATTTCAATATCTAAATTTCATAATAGTTTACCTTGTACAAACGAAAATTTTTTAAATAATATAAGATATAACCATAATGTATAAGTATTATTATATAATAAAATCGTTTAATTATGGGTAGGTACATATAAATATTATTATTTGTTTGTACAAAGTACCTATATATATTATATATATAGTTATTATTATGACATCCGATTAAATAAATTAATAATATATTATACATAGATAACTTCACTCGTGTGTGAACATGTATAGTAATTGTAATATTTCATAATTTGTAATAAAAATTATAATTAAATAAATTCATAATACATGTCATATATTTTATTGATGTATCTAATATTAATTAAATTATACTGATTTTTTTCTTTTATTATTCGGTTCACATTATTTGTTATAATATATAATTATTTATATTATATTACCCGATGAGCAGTTTACACTAAAATTATTATTTTTAATGAGTACTTTGCTTAAAATCAACCGTAATTGTACAAAACGCCCAAGCATTAAATGACTGAATTATACACATTACAAATTAAATTAATCATCATTATTATTATATTACATTTATAATATATTATTATGTTTAAGTATACATGATAAGGATAGTATTGAATGTTATACAATTATAATTATTAATATATATTTTTTTTTGTTATTTTTTTTTCATATAAAAATAAAATACGATTAAATTACCTATAAGCTAAAAAATAATATAAATATAATATATACTGCGCATTTTGTATACAAATAAAGTTATTTTTACATTTTAATTATACGTTATATGCGCATGAGATCGAGCAGTCAAGTATTCCGGATTCGTTTTGTATAAAATATTTTGAAGTTTTAATTTTATATACGCCGGACACCTTAAGTGTGTGTGCTCAAGACAAATTAAAATTTTTAAATATTCCGACCGATAATATACGCGACCTGTATACACTGTTCGAGTACCTATAAATACATAAATGGTAATATCGTCATACTGACATAATAGAATGAAATATATATATTTTTTCTTTTTCTTTTTTGAAATTATACTTGCGCACTAATATTGACGTAAGTATATAGCATATTATTATGTAGAACAAGATATAAATTTTTTCATGTATATTGAATTTTATTTTATAAATTCATTTTATTACGTATTACAATACGTTAAATTATATATACATGGTTATTTACGAATAATAATTATTATACAATTGTATAATATACGTTTTAAAAATTCAAATCGACGCGTTTTTCACAATATACGAGTATTATACCACTAATTATACGTCGAATAATAAAAAAAGAAAAAGAAATGTAATTGATAATTAAAATCATAATGTACAATGTTAATTAAATATCGAATTTTCGACATTAAAAAGTACATTTTAATTAACTAATAATTATTATATACTTACTATTAGAATATAGTAAAATAGTATTACATCACAAGATGGATGCGGCAAATGTAACAAATATACTAATATAAAATGTTTTTTTTTTTTACGATGATGACGATGAAACTAAAAAAAAAATATTATTTTTGTAGCGAGTAATTTTGTAGTTGACGGCATTGGTTATATCTTATATAGGTACGTGTGACGCGTCTACAACTGCATTACGTTACACGTACAAATATTAAGTACAAAATTTACGTCATTATATTATATACGCCCGAGTGGAAAATTATGATCGCAGAGACGTAAAATTTCACGTTTCGCCGAAACTTTTTGAATGTTTTTATGAAAACTTGCAGATTAACGACATTTTTTAAAAAAAATAGTTATTTTTATAACTCAATGTGAATTTAACGTGTTGTATTTGTTCTGTTATATAGTTTACAAAAAAAAAAAAAAAAAAAATGAAAAATATTAAATAAAACATATTATATAGTTTAATATTATTAAATTGAAAACTATATAAATGTTAAACTAAATATTATTAAGTATAAATAAATTATAATTATAAATTAAGAAATATTTGTATTTTCTATAAATATATGAAATTATTCATTTTAACAACATCAATGAATATCAAACATAAAATTAATTAATTACGTTACAATGTCTTTGAAATCAATTTTAAACGTATTGAAACTATTTTATTTAATATACGTTTCAATATTGTCATAATAATAGAATTTAATTAAAATTTTTTGATTATTAGATTGTATCGCTTTTCAGCAACTGTAAAAATCCATAACAACTGATATGAGAATTAAAAAAAAAATTTTCATAATTTTTTCTATTATTATTATTATTATTATTATTATTATTATAATTATTATTATTATTATTATATAAAATCAGACCTTAAAGTTAAAATAATATGTTATTGAAACGCAAATACCTTCGAATATATTATAATATACGATTATTATAAACTATAGGTATAAGTATATCATGTGCCGACCTTAAAAATATCTTTGTCGGCAATACACACACACACACGCAAACACACAAATCCTGCACATGATTTAATTATATTTTTTTATTATATTAAGTATAATGTATACTAGAATTATTCAAATCGTGTAATTCCGTTTTCGTAGAATCGCGTCCTCGATCAACGTTTACAGAATTTATGCGCTTTCATTAAGCGCACGTCTAGTATATGTCCGTATAGTTTACTAGGTACCTATATACAATAATATAGTTTTATATTATTATAATTTATGTGGATATATGCGATATAAAATTGGTAAATGAAATTAAAGTGTCATTAGCACAATGTCTGATCCATTATATAATTCGATATGAGCAATTCGCCGCATCGACCGTTTGAATATTGATTTATTATAGTATCAACAATTTTTAAATCTATACAATTTTTATAAACATTAAAGAGTGAATTATTTTAATATACATTTATTTTGTATATAAATATTAATATTCAAACGAATAATTATTCCCGTCTTGCTTCCTATAATTTCATATAATATTATAATATCCGCGTATTGATCCACTCTCTTAAACGCGTTATATCATATTTAATTATTGTTATATCATCATCGCTGTCCGATATACCAGTAAATTTTAGATTCTTAAACACGGAACGTTTGAATTTTAATATATTTCTCGTAATATCCGTGAATTTATATTCTGAAAGTACTACTTTACTATTTATGCATTAAAAAAAAAAAAAAAAAAAAATTCATATGTTCAAATGTTCAATAAAAAAATTTAGGTTTTATATATTTCGAGAAGTGTACGTAACTTTGTACACGTGCGTTAAAGTCTTTGATATACGAGACTAGATGAATAAATAACAAGAATTATTGAAAATATTATCTCTTGTACAGTTTTAATATTACGTGAACGCGATAAATTACCAATATTATCAGTGATATGTAAAGAATATATTTTTTATGTGCAATAATTAAAAAACAAAAATATTAATCTTTAGCCTACAAATTTATGACCATATATCACACGTTAAATATCGTCTTTGACGCGAGTAACATTTGATATAATGAAGTTCTCTCGACGTAATGCTGTTATAATTTTGTATCAGTACCTATATATTGTCAATAAGTAACGTCACGGTTAAAACATTTAATTATTTATTGTGACAAAAGACTAATCATTTTAGAACTATGAACCTGCAGCTTGATAAAACCATCAGAATAATACACGTGATAATACATATGAAATTTACAATAAAAATTTATAAGAATAAAAATATTATTAAAAAATATAAATTATATTTACGTTATTGTGAAATAAATTTTATTACACGCAATACAAAGTTAAAAACAGAAAAAATATTTGGTGTATATTATTTTGGTGTGACAGCGGGGGTTCGTTTATTACACCATATAGATATACTGTTAGTATATTAATTAAAAACCTACTATTTTAAGTCTTTGGCTGAATATAAGTCGCAAATGCTAATTTTTTTTTTAGAAAAGTACGATTATTTTTGTTACAACGTAAAAAAAATAGTAAATTATGTAATTAATTAAAATTGTTTTTTAATGTTAGATACCTGTTCTTATACTAAAAGTATACTATAATATAGGTACCTAATTATAACATAATATAATATATAATATATAAAATGATAATATTGTGAAAATCTACATTTTACCATATTATGATATACCTAATAAAAAATATGTTTTAACGTTAGTGTTATCTTTTTATGTTTTTACAACTATATTATATTATTATACGCAGTTCATGTACTCCTATATAGATTATATTATATTATTTAATTATATTAGGTAAAGTATATAACTACTTTCATAAAATGTTTATAGAATGTAATAACATTTTGTTATTATAATTTATAATGTATTATGATGTTATACAATGATAGTAAAATTTGTGCATAAAAGATTATATTTTTTTTTTATTTTTACTTTTTAAATAAATGTTTTAATTGCAACCAATTAATTTTGCAAAATTTGTTCAATTTATATCGTAATGTTCACTAGTTTACACAAAGCATATATTATTATTATATACCTACGACATATATAAAAAGGCATATAAAGAACTTTAGAAAATCTAAACACTAATTTTTTTTTCTACTCATTGAAAAGATAAACAAATATTTATTCATATATATATTATATTATATTATAAATTATAATATAATATCTTTAAAACATAAATTATAACAATTTCAGATATTTAAATATTATATTTTTCAAATTAACAATTATATTTTATATATAAGGTCAAAAGACGTGTATTATCAAAGCAAATTATCGTATTAATGAAATATATCATCAGAATATCAGGTTTGTAAATAAAAAATCGTTTTGATAATTAATATTTTTTTTTTAGTTTTACATAAATCTATTAAGTAATAACATATTTTATCTGATGTACTTGCTTAATGTTTTATAATATTATATTAGTCTGTCGCAAATCGTGTGTTCGATTGACATTTAAATATTTTATTTTAATATTATTCAGTAATAATAATCAGTAATTATTGACTGGTTCTATAATTTATAATCAATGTACGCTATTTATTTTTTGCAATTATCTATACTCATTCAAAATTACTATATAATTAATAATTATAAAATTATTTATGACGTACTTATCTCACATATATATATATATATATTAATCAATTAATACTGAGAAATGAAAAAAATTTACGTTCTGCAAATCTTTATAAATATTATAAACGATTAAACTGACGAGAAAAAAATTTAAATTAAAAATAAAATTCCATCTCGATTAGCGAGAATTCCGATTGAAATCTCATACTAATTTCTATCCACGATAAATATGATATGATGCTACGAAAATTGTATAATTAGTCATACACACGATAATGTAACGAAAACGTTGTATACGCAAAGAGTTTGCGTATACGAGTACTTTTTATCGAGAATATCAAAAACACAATATCATATAAGAATATATTATAGTGAACGGTATAATCAATTTATATCGTGATGCGATATAATCTATTCGGTAAATTTAATAAAATTTACAATACATTGGTACAAATGAAATTCTTGCAACTTCACGTCTTTAATGAAACATGAGTTCGCAGTTTGACCGCAATTATATTTAGTCGTTTTATTTCATTATTACTAATTATTATTATTATTTTTTTTTTTTTTTTTTTTGTTAAAATAGCCCATTAATCTCTTTAACATGCATGACAAATATTTAGTATAATACGTAATCTAAAAAAAAAATTCAGACATTAAATAAAATATTTTAAAAATTGACCGATTTTATTTTCCATATTTCCAGAAATATTTCATTTTGACATCAGTATAGGTATACGTTTTTCTTTTATCATTTTTCTTAATACGTTCCTAAACTAATCAAACACATTTGTAATACACTGTTATAAGTATGGAAATATAATAAACAAATAATAATCGAAAATAAACTATAAATATTAATTTTCCAAATAATAATAATTATTATTTATTAAAGATAAATATGTACTCGTATAATGTATATACATTTGGTATTTTTATTATCCACAATAGTTCCATACATACTGAAACAGTGGGTATATTATAATAATTTGTCTTTTAAAATTGGTACACTACCAAAAGAATGAAGATGAAAAATAAAAATTGTCTTTAAATGACACATCATAAAAATAAAAACAACAGACCATCCGGGAGTGAGTCATTACGTCGTTTAATCCTGTAATAATAATATATTATATTATTAGTATGTCTTATTCGCGTTTATGACATTTTTCAATTATAAATAATCGCGTTTGCATTAATGATAATTAGTTATCGATTATACGCACCTAATATCAAATCAAATACACGTTGATAATAATAAATAGCATCATAAATTAATAACATTATTATATATTATATTGGTTAGATTAGAAGTTTATAGGTACGAAATTAGAGATCCGGCTGTAGTAAGAATGCAGTCGCGCTTCTCATTAAATGTAATAAAAAAATATTATATGACGATGCTAATTTTGAATAAAAACAATTATTAAAAAAAAAAAAAAAAAAAACGCGTAAGAAGATGTTCAGGAATTTTTTATTATATGTTATATATAACATTGTACTACTTATTCTCATGTTTCCAGCAAAGTTATTAATTAATTTCCATTATCATTTGTATTATTATGTAAGCTATTCTTTCCTATTGTTGGTCTACTCTTATAAGCTGCTTCCTTTCCTATTTTTTCGTTGAAATCACCTAAGATGATTTTTGGTTTTCCGGTTGGTAATGCATCGCAATCCTATCCAGTTCTTCGTAAAAGACATTTTTTATTTCCTCTCTTTTGTCATCCGTGAGAGCGTAGCAGTTAATTATCAGTATGTTAAACCATTTACCTTTAAGCTCAACATAGCATATTCTATCATTTATCGGATCAAATCTCACAATATTGGGCAAAATACTGTTCTTAATTACAAAACCCACTACTCTTTCGTGTTTTTCTTCTCTGTTATAGAAGATTGTCATATCCTGTGTCTTTAAACTACCTGATCCATCTCATCTTACTTTTTGAATAGCAGTAATTTTTAATCGCTCAAGACACGGTGACGGTACAATTGTCTTCATACTTCCAGTCATATACATCGAGCGTACATTCCAGGTTCCAGTATATCCGTAAGCTCTATTGTCCGAGGCATTGTTTGTTGTTGTTCCGAAATCATTGATGTTTTATGTATGGGGTGATAAACCCCACGACAATCACATTAATGGATGGCCCAACATAACTAGGGTCCGCAGGTTCGTGAGGCCCGTTCCTCTAAAATAGAGTACCCTTGCGGAAGACATATTATACAGCAAATTATAAATAATAATATAGTATTATTGACGTTATTTTAGAAAAATTTAAAGAATAATAAAATATTGAATAAAATTAAAAAATTTCAATTTGTTTCATTCGGACACGCAGTATGTTAATGCTTTATTCGATTATGAGGCGTTTTTGACCGACGTTTTAGGTCATCAACTTCCGAGCCCTAGTGATGACATTTTGCGGTTTAAATATATTATAAAAAATGTCAAAAGTTTAGTCAATACCTACATTATCTGTCTGAACTTCGTCCAGAATCGTTTTTTTGAATGCTTTGGTTTATCATTACATTCAAATTCTAATTAAAATTAATCACCATGATTTGCACTCCTATAACACTACAACAGGCGGGAGTATCAGCTCGTCTTTTTTAATATATAATTTTTAATTAATATTGGCCAAATTGAAATAACAATACGTTTTAAATTTTCATGCTACGATTGATAAACATAATAATATAATAGTTGAATAGCAACTGATTTTATTGTTTATAATAATTATTTATAATAATTATTTCTAATAATTTATTTATAATAATTTATTTATAATTAATTTATAATTAATTTATATAATAATAAAAAGATGACTACTTATTATAATGAAAAGAAGGCGTATGAAGACCTTTTCATTAAGAAAAATATGTTGGGCGCTACGCCACATAAGTTGGATTACTTATTATTGAAGTGGGAGGATTTGCCTGCAAAATATAGTCATTTGTTTCAAGAAGATACTGTGAGATTGGACCCTGAACAGCACCCGCAACATTTTTATGAATTCAGAATTCTTCTGCAGAAATATGAAATGATGAAGATGTATGTTTTATTATGCAATAAGTATTATATTTGAAATTCAAGGTTGGACAAGTTAATGATTTATAACTGAGTTTATTAGATTAATTATTTGACATAAATTAAAAAAAGTTTAGAGCCAATATCATATTATAATATTTTGGTTAAGTTAATTTAAATTTAATCACTTTAAAATACTACACATATATTTGGATAATTTGTAGGTACACCAAGGCAACATATTTTAACTTATCTATTAAACATTTTTAAAAATGTAAAATTAATCTAGGTAATTTTATTATATTTGCCCACAAAAAATTACGTATGTTTTTATAAAAGCAAACTACATCAATCAAATAAAATAATTATTAAAAGTAACTTATAGCTGAAATGAAATATTGTTACTAATATGTTATATATTTTCTTAACATGAAAAATTATCTTCTTTTTAATTTATCTGCCTGAATAATATAGTAGAACTGTAGAACACGATAAAATATAATGCAAAAAAAAAATTACTAAACGAATTATTTTAGTATGTATATCAAATGAATGTTTTTAATTTATAAAAAAGACTGGTAAATTGACGATATTAAAAGATTAAGAAAATTAATTCGTTCTTCATTAAGTTAACTTCTAATAAAAATATGTCATCCATAAGTTAATTTAACAACAATTAAAATGTTAAAAGCTTATATAAATATAAGATCTTAACTTATTAACTCGAAAATGTCCAGCCTTGATAAAATTATATTTATATTATCCAAATATCAAGTATTGAATTATTGACTATATTAATTTAAAATAGACATATGGTAGAATTCCAAGAGGCTTTTGATAGATGTAAGGAAGACAGAAGACAAATTGAGAAAATGAATAATGATCTAGTTAAATTGACGTTGGAAAATAAATCGTTAAAAGAAAACTTACATAAGGTCACAGTAGAATATAAATTGTTCAAAACCAGTTACAAAGTAATAATTATAACCTCATAACGGTTAATTTTAATTTCAAAATAAATTGATTGTGGTACCTACCTTTTTAATAAAATAATTAAATGCTGTAAAAAAATATATCCAATTAGGAAGCAGCCGTCACATCGAACCAAAATAATAGTTACTTATTTAAAAAAATGGATGTTATTAAAGAACTAAAGGAAGAAAACATAACGGTTAAAACTTCTAACGTGAACAAAGAGAGAACAATTAAAGAGTTGAGAGAGCAACTGGAATACTTCAAGCGAAACTATAAACATACAGAAGTGATAATATATTAGCACATCTACTTGATAATAACTTGAATAGAAATAATTAGTGTATAATTATTATTTTTAGAGACTATATAATAGAGATTTGAAAAATTATAGAGTATGTGCCAAGGAACTCATTGTAAGGAAAGAAAACGAACAAAAAGACAAACTTGACAGACAAAGAATAGATAATAACATAGCAGAACTAGAAGTATAATTATTTACTATGGATTTTATATTCTACAACCAAAATAATAATAAATAATTATTACTCCTAACCTATAATTTTAGACTAAAATTGATCAAAATATAAAGCTAATTCGACAAGCTGACAATGAAAGAGTACAAGCTGTTGAAAAATATAACAGAATTTTAGATAGGCAAAACGATTATGAAAATAAAATTAAAGAACAGAAGGTAAATTAGATAATATAAGACTAAATTTGAATTCATATAAAAAAAAAAAATTACCTGTACCTACAATAATAATATTATATAAATGCGTAATTGAATATGATTTATAATTTATTAGAAACAATTAGAAGAAAAAGGACATACAATAAACAATTTAATAATAGATAATAAACATTTAAAAAAAGATATTGAAAATATAGAAATTGAAAAAACAAACACAGAAAAAATGTTTGACGCTTTTAAGGATTCATCGGTGAAATAATTTGTTTTTAAATATATTTTATATTATAATAGGTAGTTAATCTGTAAGACCAGATTATTATAAAACAAAATCATATTGTATATAACAGGAGAAAGAAAAAATAGTAAAAGAAAAAAAATATGAGAAATTACATGAAAAATATCTCATTGTGGCTCATAAATATAGAAAAGTGAGAGATGAAAAGATTGATTTCAAAGAGAAATATGAAAAATGCTTTGAAGAAAAAGTAATTATTTAAAAAAAAAAAAAAATGTACAATATAAAAATTTAATTATTTAACAGATTTTACTTAATAAATATTCATTATCAGTGTATCAAGTTTATGTGTTTTATTGTTTTAGGAAATAATAGAACAGAAAAAAACAAGGTTTGTGTTTGCCACAAGGGAAATCGAAGAAATTCATAAAGAAAACGCGGATTTGAAAAAAAAATTGGAAGATACGAGAAGAAAGTATTTTACATCAGAAGGCATTCCAATGCAATTAGTGGTATGTAATTATTTATTTTTAAAAAAATGGAAACCTGAAGTTGTGTTACATAGATTAGGATTTTGGATATACTATCATATAACATTTGATTTCAGACTTGTAAAGTATTCGAATATGTATTTTGAATATAAATAATTAGTATTTTTATTCATTTTAAAATACTATTTTTGATTACAATGTAATGCTGCTGTATCTCACTCATTTCTCAAAATTGAGTGGTTTGAAAACAATGTTTTGAAAGATATCGTTATAAATAAAATTAAGTCTGCTGTCTTTGATGTATTTAAAAATAATACTTGTGTTAAGGAGAGTGAATTATAATTAGTTGAACAAGTTGATAAATCTATGAGTAATTATGATAATCATAATGCATATTTTTTTCCGTGGATGTCGAAAAAGAAATCAGTATTTACTGTTGAAAATAAATTATCAACAAATATTGAGAAAGGACCCGTCACAACACAGTTAAATAGTCTCTAAGAAACTCCTAATATAGTTATTGTCATTTTAAAGTATAATACTCCATTAGATCCATTGCCTGTTGCTTAAGTTCTGCTGTAGAGAGGGGTTTTTAGTATTGCAAATGAATTTTTTACTAAAAATAGAGGAAAAATGATTGATGAAAACATTAAGAAAAAAATTATGATGTTAAAATACTCAACCATTTAAATTTACATAGGTATATATATATATATAATTAAATTTTTAATAATAATAAATGGCTTGTTTAGTTGTTTTACATTCATTTGTATGTGTCTTTTAAACTGGTACACGAAAAATGTCAAAAAAGTATTCGAATACTAATTTTTTTGTGAAATACTTTTTTTTATTTGAATAAATATTTTGAATATTTTAATTAAAAAGTATTTGAATAACTATTCTGAATACTTTTTTATACATTAATTCGAATGCCTATTCTGAATAGGTACATTATAAAAGTATTCTTTACAAGTCTGTTTGATTTATAAAATACAAAAAACACATTTAAAATAATTTATGAACACATTTGATAAAACGTGAGAGTTAAATATAACTAATCACATGTGTTTTATTATAAATGACAGGGTACCAATCAAAAAGTATTACATAAAGTTCGAAGTTTTGACCAAGAATCAAATTATTGCGATTGTGGTGTCACAGGAGATGATAATAAATACATAAGTATTATTGACAAAAAATTATTAATTCGAATATTTACTCCATAAAATGATTATTTTTCCTTTATGCACGTGAAAATTATAATATTCATTATAATGTTGACCTAGTGGGCGTAACTATGGGGTAGCGAGGGGTAGCGGTTGCTACCCTAAACTTGTTTACGGGGTCGTGAGAATATTAATTCATTACCCCAAAGTATTTAAAATGATTTCTGTCAAATTTTCGTATATTACGACTATAATCAATTTAAATACATTAATTAATAGTGTATAATTAAATTGTTTTTTTAAATTTTTAAGAAAAATATGTTATTATTATAATAATTAATGTAGTTTGTTATTTTAGATTCTGAGCGAAGCGAAGAATGTATTGGTTTTACAATGATGTGTGATTATTTTTTGTTTTTTTTTTTTTTTTTTTTTTTTTTTTTTTTTTTATGTCTGTGTACAAAAATACTACCCGAAATAATGCTCCGATTTTCACGAATAGGGTATGTTTCCGGTAGCAAAGTGGACGTAGTTGGTACTTTACTTAGGTCATTTTTTGAATTTCTCAAAATTGACGCTATGCGGTAGAAAAAACGGCGAAAAAATGACGAAAAAACTGCATTTTTCGCGAAAAATGAAATTTCGACGAATTCGATTTCTATATTTCACGATAACTCAGGCAATTTTTAAGATAGAGACCTGAAATTTTTTTTGGATGTTCACATAGCTACTATATATATGTGGTACAATTTTGGAACCGTTACATTAATTTTTCTCCAAAATATAGGACTTTGAATATTTCGTAAAATTCACGTTTTTACGTATATAATGTGTGATAAAATTGTCAATTTTGGGTATTTTAGTCTGAAAATTTTACTGAAGTATACTTACATATTACTTAACATCATACTAAAATATTAGAAAAATCCATTGTCAAAATTTTTTTTTATAGCCGTTTTAAGTTGATATTTTTAGGAAAACGAAAATTTTAGAATCCATACATATAAATAAATATTCTGAAAACACTTTTACTACCCGAAATAATGCTTCGATTTTCACGAATAGCGAGTTTCAGATGTAAAAGTGGATGTAGATGGTACTTTATTTAGGTCATTTTTCGAATTTCTCAAAATTGACTATAAGCGGTAGAAAAAACTTCGAAAAAATGACGAAAAAACGGCATTTTTAACGAAAAATGAAATTTTAACGAATTCAATTTCTATATTTCACGATAACTCGGGCAATTTTTAAGTTAGAGACTTGAAAATTTTTTTGGGTGTTCACATAGCTATTATATATATGTGGTAAAATTTGGGAACCGTTTTTTAAATTTTTTTACTAAATATAGGACTTCGAATATTTCATAAATTTATCGTTTTTACGTATATAATGTTTGATAAAATTGGTAATTTTTGGTATTAGGGTCTGAAAATTTTACTGAAGTATACTTACATATTACTTAACATCATACTAAAATATTAGAAAAATCCCTAATCTCAATTTTTTTTATAGCTGTTTTAAATTGATATTTTTAGTTCAAACGAAAATTATAATCTGACTGAACTTCGCTCAGAATCGTTTTTTCGAATGCAATGGTTTATCATTGCATTCAAATTCTAAGTAAAATTAAACGCTATGATCCGCACACCTGTATCCTGTGCGGCAGGAGTATCAGCTCTTTTTATTTTTTTATTGATAATTATGTAGTTTATTTAATTATTAATAATTATTAATTATAATAAATAGCTCAATTGTTTTAAAAAATACTACACTTATTATGTTTATTATTTTTTATTATATTATATACCATATTATATTTAATTTGAAAGCAAGATTTAAATTTAATTCAAACCATTTTTAAAATTATCTATTAATTTTATTAGGTATTATAATTTATAATTATAATACATACATTATAATATATAAGTAATTGCAGTAAAAATATAACTCTTGTTATATAGGAATAAAAGAGCAGAAGAATTGTCAAAGCAGAATACATAAGTTAACAGGAGATATTAAAGAGTAATTATTATATTAATATATAAATATATTGTACAACGTACCTCTATAATAATCTAATATAAAATAAATAATCAATATTACCTATATTACATACCTGTATACACAATTTGATATTTGATCAACAGGAAAGATAAAATTATAGAAAAACAGAATAGGGATATTAACAGCCTAAGCGATACGATTGATTATATGAGGATAGATATGGCAGAAATCAAAAAGGAAAATAAGAAATTAGAAGAAAAATCTATTGAAGATGACAAGAGAGTCATATGTGTTAGAGCTCATACGGAAAGAGTACGGCAAGATGCTAAGAAATTTGAAGTAAATATTATAAATAAGTTTTAATTGAAATTAAATATAAAATCATATTGTGTTTTCTTTAAAAACAGAGAATTGCTCATAAAAACGAATCGAGAATGATTGAGTATGGAAAACAAATTCGTAAAATGGATAAAGAGAGAAGAGACGCAATAGACAAAGCTCATATAGCCGATAACAGTATATACTTACTCTCTTGCTATGTATTGTTGTGACTTAAACAACTATACATTATTTAGGTATAAAAATAGTATACCGTTAGTTTATTTACCATCTCTATTATTTCAGGAGTAAAACGATACCTCGGTGATCACAAAAAGACCGTTAAAAATGCTAATTTGCTCTATGTGAGTAAAATCGAAGTTAAACATAAATCACAAACAAATCAAGAAATGTCAACCAAAAACATACAATTGGAAATTAAACTAAATTCATTGACAGAAGAATTCATAGAACTTAAAGATAAAGTAATTATATTAATTATTTTAAATTATTTAAATTATCTATTTCAATAATAAAAACGATGTTCAACTACGTTTCTAATATTAATTAATTTGAATATGTTTTAAAATTTAGAAAATTTTTTGAAAAAAAATCTATTTAATTATTCAATATTATTTTAAAATCATGTTTTAAATAAGGTTTAGTTATTTAAATAATGTTGATAGATGATATGAAAACTTTAAATAACTCAATACTTATTAATAATATGAATATAAACGTGCATAATTTGAATAAAACATATTTATAATAATATTAAATTGACTGGGTATTTTAGTTCCAGAAAAAGGAAACCAAGTTTTTAGATAAAATAAACAATTACGTTACAAAAATTAACGAACAAAATGATGAGATTAAAAAGTTAAAGAAACTTTACGATTATGATACAAATATGGGAATGAAAACCATAAATGAATTGTCCAGAGACAACAAAAAATTATCAATTGATAATAAAACTTTAACGTATTTTATTAAATTTATAGTTGCTATTGATAACGCCATTTAACTTGATAACATTTTTTTTTTTTTTTTAGATTTGTCAAAAATAATTATACCGATTGCAAACGTAGAGAACGAGTATTGAAAAAGTTTAATTTGAATAAATCACTTACTATTGATAAATATAAAGCTATAAATGCACAATTAAAGAGAAAACTGCGGCAGAGGGTTTATCGATATAGGATACCAAAAGTAAGTTCATAACTGATTATTAAATGTATTTAGAATATTTATTAAATAATATAATATATACTTTAGTATATTCATTTTACGAGTGGAGCAGGTCGAACCAGTCGTATGATTGAGATTCCAGAAGAGTATGAAGACACTGAAAACGTTTAAACTTAAAAACTTATAAACTTATAAAACCTACTACTTTATTCTAATAATAGTTTCATTTTAAACAAAATGAAACTATACTTAATCATTGTAACCCGTCATATTAGTATTCGTCATGTCATTAGTTTCAAATATGAATGAATGTAGTTTATTAACTATTTTTATAAATTGCATACATTTCCATATCGTGACTATAATTATACGAGTCGTATTATATAAGTAAGGACTACCATATAGGTAAGTAATTATTTCAAAATCGACAAGTCGTTACACGTTTAAGGTCTAAGTTCCGTGTCCGTTCAGTATCAGTGTTGTCCATTCCATGGTGATAAATCAATTTCGAAATATGCAGTTGAAAAGTGGTGCAATATGTTTAAAAATGGCCCAACGGATATTAACGATGAATACCGTGCTGGGAAATCGTCCAATTATGGCCTGGTTTATGTACCTGCTGTGTTAACTTTCGATGAATTTTAGCAGCTGAACACAAAATGTTGACTCGCACAAAAATGTTATTACAGCGAGAATATTATATTTATTCAGAACTTCACACCTGGCGGGAGCAACGATTGGCAAATGAATGAATCGAAACAACACCTGAAATATCTGCACGAGTAGTGCACGTACAGATATACACAAGTTTAAACGTGTTAGGACTTGTCGATTTAGAATTAGAAGCCCTTACTTTTCCATTGCGTCTCGTATGAGGCACATTTTCCATATTAATGCATGACGTGTTCTTAATTTGTGGGCTCTACAATCTACACATAATATATATACATAATTATTTTTAAAAGTATGTAGGTAATATAATGTTTATAAAAAAAAAAAAACTTTGTTTTTATTTCATCCTTGTTACGGAACATGAGGGAAACGGCTCTTTCAGAGCAAAAGAAAAAAAAAACATATATATATTATTAGGTACGTAAAGTTTTACCCAGCTGAAATTTTGATTGGCCGACCAATCAGAGAATATATATTGCTACGTTTAAAAAGAGAATACTATGCGACCGAGCGATCGATCGGAATTAATCGTTCCAGTTACAGCTTACAGCACCAGTCAAGCAAACATCAAGTCAAAAAACTATTCCGAAACAATAGTTATTACCACACAAGATCTTCAAATATATTATCTTTTAATGAAATATTTAAGACGCAAATATTTATCACACATAAAAGGACCATATAGGTACACATATAGTACATAAATGAACACAGAACACACTATACAATTTTCAAGTCTCTAAGTTCAATATAAATGCTCATAAAATCACATGCCATGTATATCGTAAAGATTTATGTCAATTTTATTTAATATTATTGTAAAATATTAAAATATAATAGGAAGAATCCATATAAATATTTTAAATATTGATTTTACTGAAATTTTAACTTTAAACACCTATAAAAAATTGAGTGTGGATATTTTCCTAATATTTAGAATATTTGTTAAAATATTATGTTAGTATACATCAATAAAATTTTCTATATTTTTTGGTTTTTCTATTAATTTTTATTGTAAATGTATTGAGAAATAATAAAAAGAATATTTATATGAATACTTAGATTTTCGTTTAAACTAAAAATATCAACTTTAAAAAGCTATAAAAAAAAAAAAAAAATGAGTAGGGATTTTTCTAATATTTTGATATGATGTTAAGTAATATGTAAATATTATTAGTTATTAGTTTATTACCTTATTTGCTTCGCTCAGAATCTAAAGCTAAGATGGTTGGCATAAAAAAAATTCTATAATAATATGTGACTTGAACTTTTATTTTTATTTTTTATACAAAATAATATTTTCATGTTTATTGAATTGTTTAATATTATTAAAGATAATACGTGTATACATAAATTAAAAAAAAATTGAGACCAAGGATTTTTCTTATATTTTGATATAATGTTAAGTAATATGTAAATATACTATTACAGTAAAATTTTCAGTCCTTATAATGGCAAAAGCCAAAAATTGCCAATTTTATTAAAGATATACATAAAAACGAAAATTTTATGAAATACTTAAAGTCCTATATTTTGTAGAAAAATTAAATTAACCGTTGCAAAATTTTACCACATATATATAGTACCTATGTTAACAACTGTAACGTCCCCTCTTATCGTCTCATCAATACGCTAAGTTTTGTTTATTTTTACGAGGTCTTGGGGACTCGACCTCGGTGTGTGATATTTAATTATTATGGACAAAAGGTATTTTATAAGAAGTACACTTTTTAAATTATGATATATATAATTGTATAAATCTATAATGTATATATAAATATATAATATTATAATTACACGGAATGATAGAAGAAGACGACCCGTGGTTGTATTTGAAAATCTGATGGCGTTGACTCCGTCTTCTTCTGCAGTTCTTCACTTACATCCGTTCATCACTTCACTCGGGTTCTTCAGTCACTCTCGTTCTTCCGTCACTGTCGTTTTTTCGTCACTGACCTACTGCACGAGCCTTCTACCAATATTATATATCACGCCGAATTTCCTTAGTTAGCAATTTATATTTTGACACTATTATTCCGCACACTCAACATATTATCCGTGGCCTACTTATGAAGTAATGTACGATGTTACTAAAAACAATCGTTACACAACAAATACAATTTTTAAGTCCCTAACTTAAAAATTGCCTGAGTTATCGTGAAATATTGAAATTGAATTCGTCGAAATTTCGTTAAAAATGCCGTTTTTTCTACAGCTTAGGGTCAATTTTGAGAAATTCGAAAAATGATCTAAATAAAGTACCAACTACATCTACTTTCCAACCGGAAACCTATGCTATTCGTGAAAATCATTATTTTGGGTAGTAAAAGTGTCTTCAAACATAAAAAAACAAAAAAACAAAACAAAAGCAAAGAAAGAAAAAAAGACACTCATCATTGTATAACCAATACTTCGCTCAGAATCTAAAAGCAATGATGGGATACAGGTATAAAGAGGATAGTGTTGAATTTTGATTAACATTTGAATGCAATGATAAATCATTACATTCTTAAAACTATTCCGAGTGAAGTTTTGTCAGACAGGGGTGGATAGGCCCATAGGGAAAAAGGGATTTTACCTGTGGGCCCTCATCTTGTATAATGTCAGTGGCACCACTCGATTTTTAACAATTTTACAAGTTATTGTTTTAAAATAAGAATATACGAATAATGCGAGCAACTTATTTTGGTGTCCTTCATAAAATTTTTCCCTGTAACAAAAAAAACTACTTTTCCACCCCTGCTGTCAGATTTCGGTATTTGGGTGAATAATTGATGGGTTTTATGATAAATATATATAAATATAATATATTATCTGATGAACTGCTTCGCTCAGAATCAATCGTAATAGGTACAATATACGAATATAACTTATCATTTATACGAGTGTTTATAATGATAATAATTTATTTTGTATTTCAGCCGCGGTTAGAATGCAACGCGAAACTAACTTCTCGCGAATAAAATGTTAATTATACTTTCATATATTCTTATATTGTTGTATTATTAAGAAAATACGATTTTTTTTTATTATCTATTACAGATATAAGGTACACCTAATAAAAATATAATATTATAAAATATTAGATATGTTTTCTAAACTCATGTTTCGATATACCGGTGGCAAAAATAGGACGTGTCAGCACGATTACTATAATAATAATAATAATAATAATAATAATAATAATAATAATAATAAG
>JAIUCT010000001.1:36413098-36453567 GCA_021307375.1 Tetraneura akinire | reverse complement strand
TAATAATAATAAGAATAAGAATAATAATAATAATAATAATAATAATATGATATATTATTATTATTAGAGTCCGGATTTATATGTTTTAGCATATCATTACTGAGTATATGCAGTCTTATGGGGGTAAGAAATGTGGACGATTCATTGAACATAGAGTTCACAGAAAAAAGTTTTTTTTGCATATTTGAGAATATTTCATCGATTAGGGAATATTTAGCATATTTAGCATATTTTGGCATATTTTGTAAATTTTGGTAAAAAACATACTAATTTATCTTAATTTTAAAATTATTATAATTAATTTTCATATAAAGATATCTGAAAAAAAGTCCTGTATAATAGCAATGCTCTGGTAAATCGCTAGTATTTAGTTTACACCATAAAAGCATGCAAACATACATTGACGTCGGTGACTGTAACTACTAACGATTGCAACGATGCTAACTAGATACTAACTTTAACTCTAAATATACCAAAGACAACATTGTTTTAATATAATATATTGTTATTTTTATATTCACTGTTAATTCAGTTTTTAACTCTAAATATACCAAAGGAATATTTTTTTTTTTTATCTTTTAATAATATATTATATTGTTATTTTATATTTATAGGTACTGTTAATTTATGTTTTAATATATTATATTGATATTTTATCAAAATTTCAATTTAAGCTACAATGATGGTATAATCTCTTGATGATCAACATTATTTTTGCTAACTTTTCTAATTTTTAAGAGAATATTGGAGAATATTTTAGAATATTGGAGAATATTTTGTAGGTTTTTTAGAGAATATTAGCATCATATTTTGGGTGTTTCAAGAGAATATTTATCCGGACTATAATTATTATATATACGTGTATGTACGTACGTATACACCACGTATGCTTAAACCGAATGCGTATATTAATAATAATGATTATTTTATGATTTCGAAATTAATTTATTTCTTAATCAATCTTAACCTCTTTGGGCCAACCCAGCGGCGGTGGGAGCCAAAGTGAGTTTGGACCGAGAGGAAATCGCTCAGGAAAAAATTATTATTAAAATATTACATTATACGTTATACGCGTATTATAATAATATATATTATATATAATATTATGCGCGTGAAGCTCGCTGTGGACACCCGTTTAGAGGATGTTCGGATGCTGTGGGACGGCCGCCGATAACGAGGATACGTACATCATAAAAAGTCGAGGAAAAATATATATAATAATATTCAATTAAAAAAACATTAAAATTAAATTTTTCCATATTTCCAAGACCTATTATTAGACGCGAGTCGAACTACGTTAAGTGCGCTCGTACGACAATAAAAATTAAAATGTGTATATGTATACACCGAACTCGATTTAATCTCGAATATCTCATCACGTATATATTATAAATATAAACGCGCGTTAATCGAGTGAAAATCGTTAAGAAATCGCTGCGGGGCTTTGCACGTTGGCGGTGGCAAAGGGGTGTTAATGTAATATTAAAATATAAACCGTATTATTATTTATGTATTCGTAATATATATCGATACGTAAATAATAATAATAATAATAATAATATTATTATTATTTCCGCTGGCGTAAAATAATAATATTAAAGACTACAGCACGGTTACGAGCGTGAGGAATTACATTTTTTATTATTTTCCAAATCACGATATAAATCATTTACGAATCGCCTTAAAATATAACACGTCATTATGTTTATCTATTATGAAAAATATCGAAGACGGAAATTGATTTAAATTTATACTACTCGTATATAACAATTACCTATATCGTCTTTCAAAAGCGTATGATATTTCGTAAAATATAATATTATAATTTATGTATAATAATTACGAATATTAAGCACAAAAAACGAAATGTTCGTGTTCCATCGGAATAATCTCTACTCGGTCTGAACAAAATATGTTTTATTTTCATTGTAGACACATTATATTATTATATAATACGAACGTTGGAAAATGAAAAAAATATAAATATATATATTTTTTTTAATGCTATGCATGTCTTTAAGTCCTTTTGCATGCTTCCACCGAGTTTTTCCAATCCATTCCGGTCCATTAGCGTCATCCAACCGTTTTGAGCTCTAGGTATTTAAAATATTATCCTTCTTTACCATCTGTCTAACCATCTCTGGCGAGGTCTTCCTTTTGGTCGAGTTTTTGTTAAATTTTTAATTAAGACATTTTTTTATAATATTTTCGTCAGTTCACCAGACGTGACCAGCCCATTTATATACACAGGTATATATTTACAGGATTCGAAATAACGTTTTTTTTTTTTGTTTTTTTTAAATAAATTATTGACCTTTAAAAAACTGACCGCGCAATAACTTTGTATACATAGCAAAAATAAAATAAATTATAATATCTATTTAGTAACATAAATTGTAATATACGAGTATACTAATATATATTATTATTTTTTTATTATTATTAAAATAGTTAAATAACAATAATATATAATATTATAATATTATGTTCGTGTATTACAGGTATGTAAAAATCTCTCGATATTTTTTATACACGTAAATATGTTTAAAAAACGAAATAAACATTTTTTATCGACCGTTCTTATACTCGTATAGATATAAATAATCCGTATACGTAATCTTTCGAGACAATAACATTGCGTGCTGTTGCGAATGGTTTCACAAATAACATTAGTATTCATTAGTTATATATTATAATATATTTTTCCAGTGTGGAGTTTGCGTGTTATAATTTGAGTAAAACGAAATAGTCAAATAATAAAATTAATATTTTATTACTATATAATGTATAGGTAAGGTATATTTATAATATATTCATATTACACTGTAAAATTGTTTTTTTTTTTCAAATTACCGAGCGTCAACACGCGTACAGTGTGCGGAACGATCCCAACATAAATATTGATAAAGTAATTATTTTCTGATAAAAATTGTTTAAATATGCGAATATATTAGTCTGAGAGTATACTAGTATAGTATAATATTATGAATTGCAAATTTCATCAAGATGATCTTTCGTTTTTCAAATTTCGTTCGAGTTTTCTTAACCCTTCGGTCAAAAGGATGAATAACTTAAACGATGATATTTGAGGTCATAAATACTATAATACTTAATTAGTAATTCGATTCGTTTTTATTCACACTTTCACTTTTTTTATTTTTATTATAACATAATATTCTTATAGGTATTATAAAGGTATACCTACTTATTGTATTATAACTTAAAAATTACACAAAAAGCCTCGGTAAATTTAAATAAAAATAGATAATCCGATGAAAAATGATACGTTATTGATTCTATTTTCACTGTAAATTTATATTGGCTCGTTCTACTGTAAAAAGTGTCTGATAGTTTTATGATCTTTAAATCAACGAGACGAATAATATATAAGAGGGAAGTTTTCAATTATCTCGAAATTCCCACAAAATGAACGTAAGTATTCAATATAGTCCCGTGCACGATAACAAATTTTCAATAATTTACTTAAATTTACTTAAAAAGACTTATTTATCTGATCTTAAGAAATGACAAACGTAGTAAAAATATAACACATTATTATTATAGTAAAATATTATATCTAATCTATATTATATAAATTCACGTTTTGCCTATCCGACTCCTATTAAAATACTTCGTATTTACTATAAATTATTCTTAATAATATTAATTTTAAGTTTTTTTTAACTTTGTTAAAAATGTCAATTTCAATCTTGAATACTCAATATAATAATTAACTATAAATTACATATATTTTAAGTTATATTGCGTATATACCCATACCGAACGGATTTTATAATCGTGCGCAAATTCGACTTGAAAATTTCCTACGATAACCGAAAATTAAAATATAATATTATACCCTCTAAAATTTCATTAATTATCTCCATTTGGTATTAGACCGATTTGTTGTATGTGTTAGATTTGTCCTGATGTTCCGATTCAATCGGTTTCAAAATTCTCTTGTAAATAAAAATAATAGTAACGTAAAAATAAATTATATCGTTTATATTTTATAATAAAATCGTTTAAAACGTATTTTTTTTTTTTTTTTTATACGAGTACATTTCAAATTGATAATATTTTTTATTATTTACTTTAAACGAGATTTATTAATATAATATTATTGTGTTACGTTTAGAGAGAGAGCTGTCGTAGTAAGACCATAATATAAACGATACGTTTTCTGTTTTTATATAGAAAAATAACGCAATAAATTATAACTGCGGAATAAAAGCGCGTATTTTATAATAATTTTTCGCTATAGAAACATATTAGATATTACTATAACTATATACACGTATATATAATATAAATGAAACAGTTGTTGCAGATTTCATCAACATTCATGTTTTTAACAAAAATATAATATTATTATAGAGTAAGTTTTCGTCGTATCGTACATTATTATTATATTATATATAATATAATATGTAATATAATGTGCGCGCGGTCGGTTTGAGGTTAAGAAATCGAAAAAAATATATATTATCTTATAAATATACACAACGCAGAGTTGGACGTGTTTTTAATCTCGAATCGTGATTACACGAATAATATAACATATTATATGATTATTTTCTAACTGTGTGGACGACAACGACACATAAGTCAGTACGTTTAAAAAACGTTATAATCGTGTGACAGCGTATATGTACCTATATGCATGCGATGATGAAAAATATTGTAGTTAACGCGTGTAAAAATAATAACGATAGGTGTGATGTGGTGTGTGTTATACTTATAATATTATAAATTATACGTTCAAGATCTAATCGGACGGATACAAAATTATTACGAGCGTAATGTCGTATCGTCATATTTCAACGTGGTGTGTTACTATATTATAATACGTAATACGTATACGAGTACAGCAATGTGTAAATATTATTTTTCTAAAAAAAAAAAAATCCAGAAAAACGCAAGACGAATTCGTACTCATAATTATAATATAATTTTATTATAATAAATATATTTATAATTAATATCTACTATTTAAATAATATTCGAAAAATAATAATCATCGAACAGTATATTATATAAATTGAAAAATCACTAGATAGATACCTAATTAGTTATACCTGGTTAAGTGTACTTACGAGTGTACTTGCGTTATCAAAAAAATACGAAAAAACAATTAATATTGGCGAGATAAATTTATTATTTTATCTAATATAATAATACATGAATAGAATTTGCCGAATAAAATATTTTTTTTTTTTTTTTTACATTTTATTCGACACGATTGTTCCATTAAAATTAAACTCGAGTCCCTCGCATAACATATAATATCTTACATATTTAAATATATCTAAGCCATGTTTAAATAATATCGAATTAAATTGTAATTAAACCGTATGAAAATAATTGTATGGCTCAAAATGAATAAATATAAATAATTAGCTAAATAAAACTAAAAATTTAACGTACTTTTTCCTTGTACTTAAATATTTAAAACCAATATCATAAAACTCGAAAAAAAAAATACACTTTATGGAGAGAATATACGATAAATCTTCGCGTTTTTATGTTCAAATATTTTAATTATTTAACAAAAATCCCGCCAAACAATGTTTTAATAATAATAATTATATTATAATCTAAACGGCATATTTGTATATTGCGATATTATCATAGTTATAAAACCTAACATATTCGCGTTTTATTTTATAAGTAAGTTATTTTATACGAGTAGTTTACTAGTTTATATAATTTATAATATATTGATCATTAATCAATAATAATATATGGAAAATATTATAACGTGTATATAGTAAATAATACGACATTTTGCGAATCGAAGGGTTGTTAGAACACACATTGACCACAAGTCACAACACTGTATAGGTATTATTATGTTTATTATTTACGCGAGTACAAGGAGAATATAAAATAATAAATCATTACGGTTAATCTGAGTTTATGTATTTACTACCGCGTTGCTGTTTTATATTTTATTGTCCGGGTATTCAAATGCGAGCGTCCGATGGCCTCGTGTTATCCGATACGCAAATACGGTCTTCATCCCGTGTCAGATTTGTTAACCGCTTTATTATAAGTTATAACTTTATAATAATATTTATCGTCTCGATCACGCGTGTGCTATTTATACAGTCGTATATTACACAAACAAAATGCAATTGGTGATGATAAGTTTATTAAATTTTTAAACCGCGAGAATTTTTCTAGTTTTACTTTTATTTTTTTTTTAATAGGTACCTACGATATTTCGAACACGAACATTGCGTGCATGATGATATTAATATTATAATAACTGTGCCAAAATCATAAATAACTGCCACAAATTAATATAATATACAAATATAAGATAAAATAGATAAATACATATAGTAAAATATCCAAAACAAAACATGCGATTTACGCACGAACACATAAATAATGTTGCTTAAATTTTATATTTTTTTAACATCACATCATATTCTAATTTGGGTCATAAAAATTAAATATTATATAGGAAATAACAATGCAGTGATATACGTTAGGATATAAAATTATTATATTAAAAATGAAAAATAAATAACAAGTTTATGTGAATAAAATATGATTTATAATAAAAATTAAAAACAAAATTATTATATAATATGTGGATGTACCAGGTACCTACATAATACATTTGGGTACCGGTATTTAATAAAAATAAAATATAATATTATGTTTATGTTACCTATATTATATACGTACAAGGTGGTCTACAAAATTTTATATTTTAATTTTATAGGTAACCTGTAAAACTAATTACATTAAATTAATAATTATTGTCATCGTCACGCGTTAATAGATGTCATAATATACATATTTAATCGCGTTTTTAATATTATGTTTAAATCGGTATATGAGTATAAAAAAAATGTGCGTTGATATAATTAAATTACGTCGTACAAAAATTAATAAATTACAGGAAAATATTTTATTTTATATATTTTTAAGTATCTTTAAATAGGAAATTTTAACAATAATTATTATAACAATTAAAAAAAAAAAATCTATTCTCAATTTTCTGCGATTTTTATTTTAAATTATTTAAGTATTCATTCATTTGTTCGTCACTGGGAAAATAGTAGTTCAAATATAAATTTAATGTGAACGAACACGATCTGACAACTGTAATTTCAAAGATGTGTTTGAATTTCGCTCTGAAATAAAAAGTTTATTAGGTACTTCAACAATGTTTTTAAATTCGAATAATATTTTTTAACTAGGTATATTCCAATTAGTATTTTATTAAATATAATATAATAAAGCATAATCTTACTTTATTTTTTTCCATTTTTCGTTCATCAATTTTCGTTTCTCGCCCCTATTGCTACAATTTATTAAAATTTCATCAATAATTTCCGATATCAGATCAATTTTGTTTTGAATTTTCTTAAAAACCTATATAAAGAAACTATTTATGTTCATTAAATTGTTATTTGTCACCAAATAATTTATTTCTGAATAAAAACGTTTAAACGTTTTAAAACATTAATTCTGTAAGTTTTTACCTGACTCAAATAATATTTAATATCGTATATATAATCCGTATCCTCATTGTTCAGTAACAATCCTCCCAAGTCATTGAACATCTCATTCATGTTTAACAGATATTGCATGGGCTTAAAGATAATTTCCAACATGGTACACCTGTCATTGCCCACCAAATACGTAGTCTTGATAAATTTTTGTTCTTTGGTCTTATTGTTCTTCCTGCAGAAATCACGATATCAGTATATAATATAATATAAATATATACGAAAATAAATTGATTCTTTTTAAAATAAATAATGTTTTTCAACGATAAAAAATACATTTTACAATTTCATAATTACACATAGGTATAAGATATAGTAATTATTAAAGGTAAATAAATTTCATTTATTATCAAATTATCCCATCAAACTAACTATGGTAAGTAATATACTAATATATAATATAAATAGACGTTATATACGCGTTAGATTCGTTAGAATATAAGTAAAAAAAATTTGAAAGTAAACCAATTCTTTGAAAACCAAAATACTTATGTACGTACACGAAATAAAGGAAGAAGGGTATAATTTTGTATCCCTTAAATTCGATAGAATAATCCAATAATAATATTATCATATACGATTACACGAAACTTGTATTAAACTTTGATGATATAAACCGTATAATATTATTTACCGTTATCATTTATTTTATGTTTGACAAATTAAATTTTAACTTCTAAGGATGTTACGCGATCATACGTTAAATATATTTTATTTACTCACAATAATAATTAAAAAATTATCATTTTATGTTATACTTAAATGTTTTTTATTTTCGCTTGTATGATGGGCCGACAATAGTTATAGATATAAAACAAATAAATATTATAATAATCATAGCAAACTATAATTGAAAAATTAATAATTTATTAATTTCATCGTATTCGAATTATGTAAATTCGTTTTTACAATAATTTTACAATATTATATTATTATTATCGGAATAAATAAATATTTATCGTATAGTATATAAAATATAGGTACGTATATTTTATTATCTTATATTTCAAACTAATCGCATATATTTTTATATGACTCACATGACTCGTAACAAACACTTCATCACAGTAACCATGTTATGCATGTATAATTGATAATATTTGTATTGGGTCATTACGTGTTCTCGCATTACTCGAAGCAAGTGTCTCATCAACATGTCCGTTTTCCACAAAGCCGAGAGTTTTTGAACGACCGTTTCCGACGAAACGACCACTGTAACATACACAACGGAATATGATTTTTATATATTACCTACGTTATATAACTATTAAATTATATTATTATTGTAATGCGCTATAATACGAGTATATAGTGATAATCGCTGTATATCTCAAAAAATCCAATTGTCGAGTAAACGAATTAATCGATTTATTTAAACTTCTTTTTAATTTGTTTTTTTTTTTGCACTCAGTGTTTGCAAATTTGCAATGAGTGTTCAAAATTTTTTTTAAAAGTATTATTTTGCACAGTCTGTATAAAATTTTAAAAAGCATTTTCGGGGATAAATATAAAAAAAAGAACCGGAATATTTATCATTTAATTGGAATAATACATGGTAAAATTTTACGGTTCAAAAAAATAGCGAAAGATTGTCTTTCCGGAAGAGCAGCATTCTGCTATCTTATTTTAAATCTTGCTATTTTACTTCTATTTTACTCATATGAATGATAGTTCATTATACTAACTTTGGACAAGACTCCGGAGCAACGATTGTCGTAAAACTTTGTCTACTTTTAATTCGCATGTAATCAGCTCCATGATGACAGGCACGCAATCGCTGATTATAGACGAGTTGACCTTTTCTTTTTGAAGTATTTCGAACTTCTTCATGTACACGGCCATCCTTCCGCCGGTCACGTGTCCTGCGAAATTATACTTTAAGTATCTACATTTACGATTTCAAATAAATTCCACTTGTCAGAACAACACTTGTCTGAATATTTTCTAATTATTTATTAAAAATCAAATCACAAAATGAATACATTTTTTACGAATAATAACTTTTATTAATTTTGTGATCTGGGTCTTAAATAAATAATTAATACTATATATACTGTATATACATATATACGAGTTTAAAGAAATTATTGGCGCTTCACTTACCGTAAAGAGATTTGCGACTTGTGATTTCACACTTGTCAACCTGGTCAATCGAATCTGTTTCCATGTTTACCGCGGTCACGAGTTTAGAAAATAATTTGATTTCGTGAGCACGCCGAAATAAATAGACTTAAGTTTTACTTCGGTTTTAAATCTTCCTCCCAAAAACACTTTGAACATTCCCACAAACCTGGAACGCGATAGCGGATCAATACGAATTATTTCAGAATCTCGCAATGATTGATGAATTTACGAATGTCGTCTGTAGACTGAATCGTCACGGCACATTTTCCGATGACTTATAGACGATCGATAAAAATGTTTCATCATTCCTTCACCTTTGGAATTTACCCATCATACATGTGTATTTAAATATATATCAAACGTATAATAATGTAATATTGTGTCTAAAGAATTTAATCTTTAAATTTATTTCAGTAATGCGTACATTAAACAGATTAAATATAAGTGAACAAAAATGCAAATACCAAATGACTATTTGTATATTATATACAGATATATTTTATTATTCTTTATTTTGTGTACATAAAAAAAAAAAAAAAAAAAGAAAAAAAAAACGTGAGAAAAACAATGATTTATACAATACACAAATTAGTAATAGGTTATAATTATTACGTATTATAATAATTAAAGAACATATTTTATTGTTTTCCTTTTCAATATAAATCAAATTTTATAATTATATCTATAAAATACTAAATTGAAGATGAATTGGACATTGTTCCATAATGAGTGTATTTGTTCACAATAAAAACGTACCTATATAATAATTAATTTATATAATATATAATATGTATAATATACACCAGGAAGTTAAAAGTTAAAACGCGTTGATAACTGATTAGGTTGGTTAAATATCGTGTAAATATTTGTCATTTACAGTGTGCAAACAATAATTGTTTACATTCAATATCTTAGTATAGAACAAAGATAATCGAATTTTAAATTCTAGCAAAGAATGTATTGGTTTTACAATGATTTTTTTTTTATGCCTGAAGACACTTTTTCTACCCGAGATAAATGCTCCGATTTTTATGAATAGAATATGTTTCTGGTTTTAAAGTGGATGTAGTTGGTACTATATTTAGGTTATTTTTGGATTTTCTCATTGAATACAATATCATTATTCATTGTATTCAAATGTTAATCAAAATTCAACACTATCCTCTATACGCCTGTATCCCTTTCCTTGCATTTTTTTATTTTTTTAGTATAAATAATATTTAATCATGCTAATAGTTTTTTCTGATAAATATTTCAGACTTGCTATGATTATTTAAATTAATCATTTTAATTTGCCCTTAATGATAATAGATAATTATAATATATTGTAATAAACTAATAACATTAATAAGTTTTGTTAATAACTATTTTTATATTTAAAAAGCATTTAAAATTAATAGTTAAAAAAAAAACATGTCGATTTATTTGTAATTAATGTCTTATTATAAAAATTATATATTTAATAAAACAATTACTATTTACATATATTAATAATAAAATATTGAAAAGATAAAAATATAATTAAAATTAAAATAACTATCAATAATATTATCACAATCTCGTGTATTAGATTCATAGTGAAGCGAAAAGAAAAAAATGGTTTTCAATGATATATCCTTTTTTATTTTTATTATGATTGTAATTAATATTTTATACATAAATAATAATATTATCATAATATAATTATCATATGTCAATGATAATATTATTTATTAAACTATCAATATAATATTATTATTTGTATTCAATGCCGATGACTAAACCATTGGAATTATATTAAATAAAGAAATAAATTTAAATTAATCTAACCTACGAGTATTAAAATCTTTTTATTTTTTCGTGTAATAATTGGCAAGGGAATTTCATGTTTCAATTAATTTATTCGATATCTAAATATTGTATAATGTTTCAGTCTTTAAAATTTGAATGATTACAAGATCGTAAAAAAATATTACAATTAATGTTACAATAAATATCTTAAAGAAATGTTTCTTTCATCGTAAACTATAACTGATACTTGATAAGAGACAGGGGTGGATAGGCCCATAGGGAAAAAGGGATTTTCCCTGTGGGCCCTCATCTTGTATAATGTCAGTGTCCCCCCTTGGCACCACTCAATTTTTAACAATTTTACAAGTTATTGTTTTAAAATAAGAATATATGAATAATGCGAGCAACGCGAGAAATTTTTTTTATTTTGGTGTCCTTTATAAAATTTTTCCCTGTAACAAAAAACTACCTATCCACCCCTGATAAGAGAGATATATAATTACATATGAAATCATAAATAATCATATATATATATATATATATATATATATATATTTATATAATAAATGCGATAATAACGAGTACTTTAACAAGCGTTTAGCGACTAAATAAAACAGTAATATTTTAAATGTATAAATAAAATTGACAAAAAATTCGTACTCTAATATAAAAAAAAAATAACAATAGGTACCTATAAACACATATAATATATTATACGTAATTATATAATATATTATTATACCCAAATAGACGAAATCAATATATAATATAATTTAAATTATTATAATTATTATTTTTCTGCGTATAAATTGTAAACATTTTATTTTCGATTCAAAGAAACAATTTCCTTGTTAAATTTGTAAAAATATCGTTAAAAATATGAGTTATGCATAAAACAATCGAACGTTATATAATTATTTGTAATGTTCCGTTAATTGAATAAATATTTAGAAATTGTATATTAATAATAAATAATAATAATAAAATATTATTATTATTATTATTATTATTATTATATATATTATTTATTTTATACACACACAAAACAGTAAAAACATAATAATTATTCGTCATATTATAATATTTATATATTATGATAGAAATTCAATATTATAGACTTAAAATATTATTACACCTCTGCAATTTTTTTTCTATAAACATGATTTTATACAAAATTATTGTACAGCATAATAATAAATGACCTAAACCAAAATATATTTCAATAACCGTTAACCAATATTGATTCACATACACCTAACTTTACATGAAAATTGCCATTGTACGCGTTATTGTACCTTGACTCAATAAAATAAATATAACTGGTAAATATTGCATAAGCTTAATCTTACATATTGATAATTTATAGCCTACTTAATTTAACCGTTTATTTAAACGTTATGCACCTGTATTATGGTACTGGATCAAAGTCGTTCTATATAAAAACCAAAGAAAATTGATAAAAATAGTTAAAATTAAATTTTCTATACTGTTATACCTATATGTATAAAGTAATTCACACGGGTTCAAGAAAAGTCAAGTAAAATGAAAGTAAATAAAAACAAAACAATTATTAAAATAAATTTATATAATATAATTTATAAATAAGAAAATTAAATATAATTATAATTATTTATGAAAACAAATATTAATTACTCGTTGATTATATTGACTTACTATAAATTACTTTTTCTGATTTTATTATTTATTTTAATGGACAATCACGAATTTAAATAATATTTTTAACAATCGTGTTCTATTAATAACGATACACGACATATTAATAAACGTAAATTTATTTCGTAAAATAAAATAATATTTGAAAATTTGGGGGAAAAAATTTAATGGAGATCTGCGGTTTAGAAATGATAATTTAATTCTTATATTCTTACACAAAAACAATTTCTACGTGTAAAAGAATAAAATACAGTACAATGGTTTTACAATGATGTGTAAAAAAAATGTATATACAACTATAATAGGTTAGTCGTTGACTCGTTGTCCTTTTTAACACGATATTCTGACCAGTAAAATAATTGCAGAATATTTAAATCATTATGTGCATATTATTGGTTTTAATTATATAAAGTAATTACTTATTTTATGTAACCATATTAATTAAATTTTTTCGATGATGAAATCATAAAATTAATTTTAATTTTATATGTTCACGTCATATTATTTATATTATTATGACTTGGGATTTTATTCGAATATTCCGACGATGGGCTCACGTCATATTAATATAATATAAATATGGTATATTATTATGGTACTTATAGTACGAACAATTCACGAGACTTGTCAGTACGGTAGTAAAAATATAATAAAAATAAAAAAAAATTCTAGCAAAACATTAAAAAACTACCAACGTCATTTTGACTTTCACGCTTCCTATTCGTTCCCTTCTACCCGAAAGCTATCCGCCAATAATCGCCTACTTATCACATTATTATTGTATTATTTAAATAATAACAATTTTTATATAATTATTATATATATATATATAATATATTTACATTTTCACGACGTTAGTTTTTTTTATAAGCATTTATTTTTCACCAAATTTTATAATAAGTCATATAATATGAACCACATATAATTATATATTTATTTTTAAAACATTATCAATTTGACAATTTATCATAATAGATTTGAGAACATATTTGTTTACTATTACAATTTCTTTTCTTTTTTAATTATATATTATATTATATAATACGTAAATTCAAAATGAAGAGTATAAACGAAAAACAATATATTTTCCAAATGTGTTATAATTTTTAACTATAATTATCACATAGGACTATTTTATTATATTAAATAATTTAATATTCCATTTTTTGCAGAATTATTGGCTATCTATACGAGTATATATACAAGGTAGTCCAGTATGAAAACATTATACATTACCTATGTATAAAAGAAAAAAATAATATGTTTTGACGGTCGTATAAGAATGTGGAAGTCTTAACGTTGATGTAGTCCAAAACAAAATTTTATTTAAAAATAATAATTAATTGCACGCTCTATTTGCGTACGAGCAATAAGATTTGAAAATAGTAACATCCATTTTCTTCCAATTTTTTTTTTTTTTTTATATTATTTTTGTATTATTCATTTCACATGTAATAATATAATATAATAATTGAATTGATTAAATAATAATGAAAATTTCAATATAGTAATTTTTGTTAACAGATTTATAATATTTTACATATATTATTTTTGGTATTAATATGTTTTTTTTTTTTTTAAATTAATTTCCAAAAATGCATTAAAGTTCCCAGTATTAAAACCGTCAAAATATTTTATTTTATATGAAACAATACAATACTCGTACACAACCCTGCAGTGAGGCTATAACATACTTTTACTGGGACATTCTATATATTATATTATTATGTAATATAGGTATTATTTATATTATGTACGTCGTATAATGCTCATTTAGCAACGCACCATCAATAAAAACCGCAGAAAATTCCGTGGAAATATTATACCTATACGCATAATATATGTCTTGTATTAATTCGTACAAAAAAAAAAAAAAAAAAAAAAAAAAAAAATATTTCATGGATATTATGTTCTTAGAAATTATAACCACAACCGTGGTTGTATCTATCAACAAACCCGATATTCATCCGATGACTCTCGTGTTTGAATATTTTTTTAGTTTCCAATATATATATATATATATAGTATATAAGACTTTAGATATAATATTTTATATTTCGGGATAAATTTATTTCGTCGTATTAATATCATAATTTAAATACATTTAATAACAAAATATATTATTATATTAATATGAATATTTATATGAATTATATTATATTAATATGAATTCAATATTCGTTTATTTTGAATGTAATATAAAAATAATTCAATTAACCATATTTATTGATATTGAAATTTTAAATCACACATAAATAACAAAACTAAACATATCAACAATATTACAATTTGTTAACTTTATATACATTATATTATGTTACAATTGCTTTAATAATATGTATTTAAATAATTAAATTATTATGATAATAATTATTTCCTATCGTAGGTTTTTAGAACACGATTAATTATACCTAATAATGAGTATTCGGTGTTTAATTATAAATATATATGTATAATTTAATAAGTATAATTATTATACTTATATATATTATTATTAATAAGAAATTGTAGCGGACGATTATAGCGTATCCTTCATTTTGTACATATAATGCATTATAATACATAAATAATGGATACTAAAATATATTATATCTATATATTATTATGTATGAAACGTGAGATGAATTTTGTAGATAAAAAACACATAATTGTAACTTCTCTAAAAACCAATTAGACGTTAAAATTTCCAATAAAAAAATTAATTGAAAAATTATTAATACGCAAAGTATATATTAAATATATATTATATACCTCTAAGAATAATAAATTATTATTATATTATTTCCTACAAATTTAATATCATTTGAACGTAGTATGATCTAATGAATAAATTTAATTCTATATAATATAATATTATACGTATGTAGTCGATAAAAATATTCAAAGTTTTAGATCGAGTGTCAAACGTATCGTTAAATTAAAATAATTGCCATGTATCATATACACATTATTATATTTTATACGTGATTCGTGCGACTATAATAATTGTAATATTTTCTACATATTGTAATATCTAAATTTTATAAATACTCGAATTTACGTTATCATCTCGTTATGGGAAACAAGAGTTTAATAAACATGCAAAATTCTTTGGTAATTTTCTGTGAAATATAATAATATATTAATCAGCAGGATATTATAGTCCTCTTGCGTTTCTTGTAATAATAAATTATATTTACAATCGCCTGTTGACAATTCAAAATTTATAGGACCGACGAAAAACTTCTAATTAACGGACGTTAATGAATTATACGATGAGGATGGAAATATTGAAAGTTAAAAATAATATTTTATATTATTCATTATAATAATGAATTGAATAATAATTATATAGTTTTATAAGTACACAATTTAATATAACTTTAACTTTAAATAATACAAAATAATTATGAATTAATTTTATTACTTTTTTTACGTATGTTATATATAATATTATCACGTATGGGATGTTGTTCCGCCCTAAATTTTATTTAAAATTACGAAGTGTATGTATAGGTACTTATACGTTGTTTTTTTCTTCTAATTACCGATTTATCTACGATTTGAATTATCAGTATAATATATAAGTCTCTACCGCAGGGCCTAAAATTGTGTGTACTACGACACTCTTAGTGCAGTACGAATAATAAAATGCGTAGTACGAAATTTTAAATTGTGTAGTTGATTATTGTCTTATTTTTTTCATTTTTGCATTATAAATAGTTAGTATTATTTGAAAACCATATAATACGTGAAATTTCAAAACTTAAAGTACCTATTTGAAGAAGCCAAGCGTTACTAGTTAGATAATCTATATAAATATTTTTTCAAAAATTAAAGTGTATTTTTAATAAATCGCTTCGCTCAGAATCTAAAATATATAATATAATTATATTATATTGCTATAAATTTAATGAGTAGACGTGTAGTACGAAAATTTTTAAATTTTAGGCTCTGCTCTACCGTGCTTTATTGTTTATTACAATATATAAATTATAACCGCACGAACACAATAAAAACATATAATAATATACCGTTATTTTATGATAATTTTTTCTCACAGAACATAATATATAAACAATATATTATTATTTATTCGTATATCCTTACTGCAGCAGGACGTTATAATTGAGAGTTTTCTAGTATAATATATTATATTACGATATGGTATATAAATATTATATTTAAATACACGTACGCGTTTATAATCGTATAATATACGTTTAATATTCAATCTTCCAACATGAGGTCCGTTAAAATTTGACAGACCAATTAATAACGATTAGTTCACCGCGGCGTAATACATTATTATTATTATTATTACGGACATTTCGAGTAAAAATAATAAATAATTATAGATAATACCGAAACTTCAAACTTCCATAACTTATTATAATAACGTTATATTATTGAAAAAATATATAGAACATATTATTATGATTTACATAATAAATTACGCTCGCCTAAGGATAAAAAGTGTAGTATAATATTATGTACCTAATTATAACATACCTACAGAGAGGAAATTTTCGAATTTACGCGAATATAAAATTATTATAATAATCTATAGGCGATATCGTTTATCGGTGTTTTACTTGTATATGCTATATTATTATTTCTAATGAAATATATTTCATATTAAATCGAAATTCTCCCTCGTATTTTATCGAAAGAATTTTTCGCCGACATATTATTTATATTATACAACATTATATAAATTTATAAACATACGCGCACTATCACGGTATGAGTCTCCCCAATTTTTTGTTGGTCCACATTTGAAGAAGAAAATGATGGATTTCGATGATTGCATGATTTTGCTTAACGCATAAACATTAGTTTGATTTATTTACATTTAATCACTGACAAGGCGACAACATATTTATTATATATATATATATACAAAACTATTGTGTATAATATGCTAAATTTATGCTAAAAAAGTAATTTTTTAACGATAAAATTTTGTGACCCGCCAATATTTATGCAGGCCACTTTTCGGTCGCACAACAGGCGATATAATATTATAAATTATAATAATATATATTTTATATACTATATTACCATAAGCAATTAATGTATTATCAGGACGATTTTCGACTATCACTCGTATATTTTCAGCTCGTTTGATATGGATATTCCATTTTTTATGGAATTTATATATTTTGTATTATTATCTCGTCGATCGTGTTAAACCCTTAAACCTACAATTAATACGCGGACATTTTATACGAGTTTGTGAAAATTAAATTTTCCTCCTCGGAATGCGTTCTATTACATATTATTATTACGAGTATAATCTCGAATTTCGACATATCGTTTCGCGGTTGCTTCGAATCGCAGAAATATATAATAATATAAAACTTTTTCGTAAATACTTTTATTCCGTTTTAATTATGCCTAATATTTAATAATACACTCTTGGTGTATTTACACCACTGTAAAGGTTACTTAACCTGTAAAGGTCAGGTTACTTACCTAGGTATTAACCACTCTTGGTGGTTATTATAGTTAAGAATACGCACTCTTTTATACTCGTCACGAGCATAACTCGTCTAATACACTGTAATAAACGACGAATTAATCATTTATAATATATATAATTTACCAATTTATTTGTTAATTTGTATTACAGATAATATTATACGACGGATTCACACTTGCAACCGTATACCGTATTATATAATACTGAAATACCTATATATTATATATTATCGTACCGAGATGGAAAACGGTCGAAGAAAACACGAGTGCGATCGTATTTTTTCTTCATCAAGTCGTCCATCAGCGTATACGTTATGTATTATATTATACGAGTATATACCCCGTTCGATCTGGGGAATAAATTATATAAAATAATATTACGAGTGAGAGAGAGAGAGAGAGAGAGAGAGAGAATATATAATATAATATCCGACGAAAACGGTCCAGTAAAAACACAAAAGAAGATCTTTATCGATGTACGTAATATTATTTTTTAACGTTAACATATTACAAGTATATAGGTATTAAACACGTTAGAAAACGTTTCGTCGGGTGTTTTATATTATATATTATTATTATCTAAACGATTGCGCGCGTTCGTATACATAATATAATATTATAATATATTATATTATGTTATGCGTTACGAGTGAAATTATATATTTATGTCGTGCTACAATTTAATATGATAATATTTCGTCGTCACGACACGTAATGCTCGTAACGATTAATATAAGTACACGAAGTAATATTATTATATACTTATATATACGGAGGAGAAGAAAAAATAAATTATAAAACAGGCGCGAATCCGAATATATCGAATGGATTTATGAAATATATATATAACAATACAATTCGTGCGTTGTCACCTGTAATTTAAGAGTTTTACTTTTTTCTTATTTTTTTTTTTTTTTTTTTTTTTTTTTTTTTGTCAACTTACGTGATTCGACCTTAATTATAATAATATATTAATATTACGATGCGCGTAAATCCAGGATCAGCCCACCGTCACGTTCGAATTTTTCAAAATACAATTCCTACCTATACGTTTTCCAAACAATTTTTAGAATTTGCAAAGAATTTATTAACGCTCCCGGGTAAAATAATGTTAAAATGCAGTAGGAGAGGAGAAAATACACTTAGCCATTTATATTTTTATCATAACATATCGATCCCATAATGATGACTATATATTTTGTAAAATGCTGTTTAGAAAAATTTCGGATCTGGCCAATTTCATAAATAATTTTATAATAGGCGGTTGGAAAAATAGGTTAAGATAAGACCTATTCTTATCATTGTATATCATATTTCATATATTTTATGTATATATAATAGTTTGTATGTCTTTTTTCATGCCTTAATTTTAAATTTATACTCATATTATGTTATGCGAATCAGTGGCGTATTTATGGGGGGAGATGAGGGAGGTATATCTCCCCCCTTAGGTTTAGCTTTTTTTGTAATACTTATATATTGTGTTATTAATATAGCCATATAGATCCTCAAAACAAATTTCAGAAATGGTCTGATACGGCTTGACGCCGCGGGTTCTCCATGTTTATCTTTATTTTCATAAATTTATAATAAACAACCGTCCTGGCGTGCTGCGTTCAGCGGTCGAAACCAGAAACGCACATTGCGGCTAGTTTCGGATAAAATTATTAATTACTGAAATTTGAAAAACGTGCCAATAGGCAATGAGTATTGAGTAACGACTCTTCCTCTTCCTACTCATGAGAAAGTTATGGTTCTTTGTCATTTATTATAATTTATATTATCAGTTAGGTAATGGTAATATTTCATAGTGATAGTTGTAACAATATACTAATTAATTGCTACATGCAACATGCTTAGAAAATTTGATATTAAAATGTTTTTTTTTTTTGATAGTATGATATATTTGAAGGCAACCTGATGTAAGTCGTTACTCGTTAGATGGTAAAACTCACGTGACTTGTTGTATAACGTAAATATTATGGTTTTGTGCCTGTGATGAAAACGTTATTTCATATTTGTAAAAAGTAATTATGTCACACAAAATAACAAATTATTTTACTATTTTTACTACAACTACAAAACCTATTTTAAATGAAACAAATAAAAAAGTCGATCATGAAAATAACAGTAACAGTACCTATATATGTATGTGTATATTTTATAGTTATTAAAAATTGATAATATATCTATAGAAGATTATTTTCAGTCATATCTCCCCCCTTTAAAAAAATCCTAAATACGCCACTGATGCGAATAGTAATAGTTCATTGTAAAATAATAAAATTTCACTAAAATTCTTATCGTACATGGTTTATAAATTATATTATTATCTAACAATTACAACTTTCAATCGAATAAACCTTATTTGAATATATAATTATACAATGGATGCATTATTACGATAAGCATTATTAAGGGATGCGTAGTGTTAAACCAAAAAAAAAAAAAAAAAACGTAATTGGATGACATTCTTCCTCGTATTTCATCCGTATTTCGGTCACTGAGAATTGGTGAGACAATATCAAATTTGTAACACGACAATTTTTATTTAGTTATTCTGATAATGAACGCAATATAATACATACGAATATCGTAAAATTTACACTGTTACACTTAAAACGTTAAATCGTTAAAACATAAGTTTCACTGCTATGACTCAATATAATATAATAATAATACGCTTATATAATACCTATCACATATTTGAGGTTTTCGATTCGATGAGTATCGTCTCATCGTCTCACCGCTATCATACGAGATCGTATATACATACGGTTTTAATAGTAATTGTGTCTTTTATATTTTATTATGCATAAATATTTTACCACTATACACTATTATCGTTATTATATATACGCGACGGATAGGATTACAACAACTCGGCTGGTTTCGAAACATAATATATTATATTCTGTTAGATTAACCCCTTCGGATAGTTTGATAAATCATATAGTGCGCATGCGTATAATACGCATATTATTATTATTACCTATTATTATTATTATTATTATTATTATTATTATTATTATTATTATTATAGTAGTTATATTATATAGACATCTATAATTCGTATAACTATAACATATTATACATAAATATATTATTTTTATTATTGTGAATAGGAAATAACGAACTATAGTATTTTACAAGGGTCCGTATATATAAAACACACATTGTATAGTGGTAGGTACAACGTAAATATATCTGTATAATGTTCTACACATTATTATTACACTATTGTATACACGATTATAATTGTATAAAATTGCGATGACGCACGATATTGATGTCATAATGCATTATAATAACCGTAGGTATGGTATGCGCGGTACATACTTTAGGTATATCGTATATAATATTATTATTGCTTATATATATTTCTATATATTAACGGACGTGCATAACGTTATAACGATTAAAATTATCTTCATGTAAGTATAAACTTTGGTCTTAAGTCTACATTATATTATACCCACCTTGTATAATAATATTGTGACCAAAATGGCAAAATCTGATCGTTTAATTGATATAAATCATGCGTCGCATGTACAGACGAATGTAATCGTAACGTTTATAATATGTTTTGTGTTATATTATTTTAATGCAGGGCTTAAATCAGGAATAAAATTTGCGTTTAACGTTATATAAAATTTAAACGTTATTTAATTTTTACGTTAAAACGTTATATAGAATTTAAACGTTATTCAAAGTTAATGATTGATATTTCGTTATTTATTTTTTTGGTTCACTGTTTAATATATAATTGATATATTAATTTTTGGTTTTATTTCAATTAAATATTACATTCACATATTTATTAGTGTAAAATATAAATAACGTGCGTCTCTAAATTCTCGGCATGACATCCACTACGTATAGAATGGGGACAATTAATTATTTGACACGTGCTTTCGTTTTTGTCTAAATTGTACACAAAGTACATCCGTTGTACAGGATTAGTACTTGTTCTACCCATACCTATCCAGTCAATTATCACTTTTTTAAATTGTAAATTTGTAAAATAAGGATTAATATATAAAAATTGAAATCAGGAATCACACGTTTACGCGTTACACCATACACTACAATCAACAGATGTACAAATAACGATTACACTCGTCACTTATATTACTGCAGTACAACACACGAAACTCGCAAAGTCACAAACACGTTTGAGCGTTAAAGTGCTGACATAATAAAATCATGTACAACAACGAAGTAAATATACTTATTGAAAATGATAATACAACATAAATTATAAATACTAGTAAATTACAACAATACGAGTTATAAATATAAATTATTTATACACTATACTGAAAACAACACATATTATTATATTGTGTCGTTGTCTCCAATTTGGTCATTATTATATTATTACAAGATAACCCACCATCAACGATTGAATTTTTGGAAATAAAATCTAAACATAGCTTTGAAAGACTGAAAATAAAAATTATAATGTATAAAAATTCTAAGAAATTAATTTTAAATATAGTGTCTAACTTGGGAAATGGAAAATAATTTTATTTATATATAATTTTTTTTATATCAAAATACATTTTTCCATCATAAACATAAAACGCAATAATATTATTACGTTAATGATAATTGATTATTGTTTATTGATACCTTTTTTATGTTTAATGATATGTTTTGTTTTTCGATATGTTTTTAATTTTGTTTTTTGTTTTTCGTTTATCGATTACGTTTAATCATGTTTTTTCGTTTTAAACGTTATAATTATAACGTTTTAAATAACGTTTTTAAGCCCTGTTTTAATGTTATGTAAATAATTATTTTATTAAAATTTAATGTTAATGTTGAATTTTGTATCTCCCAATGGACTTAATAATATTTGTATGTAATAAATATATACGTAATATTAAAGACATTTTTTTTATATAAATTGGATTTGTATAATATTTATTATATTTATAAATATAAATGTTCCGATGTTCGTATGAGTATTTTTATCAAAATCAACAAATATAAAATAAAAAATAATTATATGAGAATAATATTGAATAATTCGTGAAAATGTGAAATATATAAAGTACAACAAGGAAGTGTTAAACTTAGTACAGGAGCCAAGGCAAATTATCAGAATGATAGAAACAATAAGGAGAATCAATTTTTTGGATACGTCATGCGACACAGCACGTTTATTATAAATATTATGAAGAGAAAAATTATAAATGGAAAAAGAAAAAGAGGATTCCTAAGAGACACAAATCTGGGTAATATAAAGAAATTATATTATCTCTACCAAGTTATGAAGAAATAAAAAAAGAGAAGAATGTGGTTGCAGAGACAAGGCGAAGCCTTTAGATAAAAAAAAAAAAAATGATTATCCATAGATAACCCTGAAAAGATATGTGTGTTGTATTTTGTATATAATATAAATAATATTCTAATATTGCCGATGTTGGATCTCGCTCGCGGTTACAGAAGACACAATGTCACAATTGTACTCAATTGTGTATTTGTCAATTACAAATATAATAATTGACATATATTATATGTGAGATGTGACGTGCGTCGTGGCGATGTAGTTATGACAGACAAGTTGTTAATTTCATATTTTTTTTATCTCCTAGACTTTATACGTATAAGTCACGCCTAATAAGTAAAGAAGAACAGTCCTATATTCAACACTAGATATAATCGATAATTCTATATTTAAATCGAATTTAAAAATTGGTTTCCTGTCGGCTCGCCCATTCATTATTTCATTGTACGTTAGGCGTATATGGTATATTATATTTTTAGATTCTGAGCGAAGCGAAGAATGTATTAGTTTTACTATGATGTGTGTTCTGGAGACATTTTTACTACCCGAAATAATACTCCAATTTTCACTAATAGCATATGTTTCCGATTGAAAATTGGATCTAGTTTGTACTTTATTTAGATCAATTTTCGAATTTCTCAAAATTGACCCCATACGACAGAAAAACGACGAAAAAACGACATTTTTCCTTCGACGAATTTGACTCATCATATGATACCATAGTGATAATGGTGACCGGTCAAAATATCTCCCGTCAAAATATCTTTTATATATATTTTTTTCAAAACCCCCCATTATGAAATCCTGCGCACGGGCCTGGTGTTGAGTCACTTGTAGAATTTTATTAAATAAAATAAAAATACTCAATGTCTACAAAAAATTTGTTTTTATTTCAACAAATACGTATTTCGAAAACAATATTTTTATCATCAGTGTTAAACTGACGTGTTTGTTTAACACTGATGAAGAAAACATTGTTTTCGAAATACGTATTTATTGAAATAAAAACAAATTTTTTGTAGACATTGGGTATTTTTATTTTATTCAATAAACTATTATATTATATTATATTGATTTACTATCTTTTTAAGTTATTACTTATGTGAAATTTTAATATTCCTATATAATTTGGTTATTAACATATTTGGGCTGGATAATTATGAAGGGCTGTTTAAAATAAAGTCCGCCCCTGATATATATATATATATATATATATATAAATATTTCATCAATAAATGCTTAACGTGTATGTGTAGGAGTGTAGGTATCTGTAAAATGTATTCCTCTGCAATCTCAAGACTCAATTTTTTTTTATAGGTGTTAAAGTTGAAATTTCAGTAAAATTAATATTTAAAGTATTTATATGGATTCTTCCTATTATATTTCAATATTTTACAATAATGATAAATTAAATTGACAAACATTTTTATGATATGGGCATTTAGGTGACAAGGGATTTTATGAGCATTTATATTGAACTTCGAGACTTGAAAATTTTATAGGGTGTTCATTTATGTATTATAAGTGTACCTATATGGTCACTATAAAATGTGTGATAAAATCAAATATTTAATAAAAAAATGTCAAAATTTTAATCAATACCAACATTATCTGACTGAACTTCGCTCAGAATCGTTTTTATTAATGAATTATCATTGCATTCAAATTCTAAAAACACTATGATTTACACACCTATATCCCTGCGGCAGGAGTATCCCTTCCCTTGTTTTTTTAATTTGTGAATATAATTTTGTGTTTACGATTTTCGGTTTTTGCTAATTAATTTATACGTAATAATGTACACCGCACCGAAACAGGAGCCGAATAACGAGAACGACCAGAACGAGTATTAATATAATACTAAAATAATATAATTTATATGCGTATAATTCATATTATTATAAATTATAAACACATTATTACGTATATAAATATTGAAATATCTAATAAACATAAATTTTATATACGCACGTGTAAGAAATTGATTTTTACATTAAGTAAAGTATATAAGATTATTATTATTATTATTATTATTATTATTATTATTATTATTTTTTTTTACGCACAATCTCGACGTATAAACTACATTATGATACAATATATGATTGACACCGATACGCATAAAATAAATGAATAATTATACATATTTTGAAAAAAAAATATGATATAAACACGTAATATATCATCGTGATAGATCACGAGCCACTGCAGATCTCATGCTGTTGGTCGCGTATAGTATTATATAGGTATGAGTAATTATATAAGCACACGTCTCGTACCTATATCGTAAAACGTTTCGTTTATTAAATATTTATTTATCTTTAATAATTCTAAATTATAATTGAAAAATGTGGTCGAAAAAAAAGGAATTTATTTATTTTTTTATTTTTTGTTAAAATTCACGGAAATTATTACTCGACACAACGTCAAAACGTCATTTTTATGGAATTTAAAATATTTTAAATTCGAATTATTACTATCAGATGCGTTTTCTTTTCTTTTTAGGCGAAATATTATACTATATAATAATTCCGAGTAAAATATTATACACTCGATTTTATATAATTACTTTTAAATTAGGTACAGCAAAAAAAAATTGTTGACTACTAGTTTTCGTGTACGTGTGCATATAGCATATACAGATAGTCGTTTAACCCGTCGAATGAAAAAAAAAAACGCAAATAAAAACATAATTTTTGAATATATTTTATGAATTTTATATAACACGTGACGTGTAAAAATGTACACTGTTATCTATATACGAAGAGAAGCTGCAGAAGGACCTCGTTACAATATTTTTTTTTTTTTTTTGCCAATACTGCAGATTTTTGCGTATATAATTGTAGATTTTCAGAGGTTATTGTAATATATAAAAAATCTCGTAGTGAAAACTTTGCGATCAGTATCAAGTTTTAACAGTTTATCCAGTTTACGAAGATGATTACCTAGTTAATGGTATAATATTTTACGTTCATCTGGTTCGATTTCATTTTTTATTATATGCGATGAGTTCTATAAAAAATTCGAATATTCTGGTTATTATTATTTATGAACGATCGTAAACGATATTCATAAACACGTAATATATATTATACCTTATACGAGAATCCGCAAAAACGGTGAGGATTGTTCTATCGTCAAATTTCTATCAAATTTGTAAAACGATAAAAAAAAAAAATAGAAGATACGTGTCTCTTAAAATCAATTATCATGGCATGCAAAATTTGTTTAATCAATATTAATAATGATTGACTCAATTAGTGATAAACAAAATTTTATCATGATAATAATTATTAATATAATATAAATTATACATATAGTCATGCCTAATACCTATTACTATAATTATTATTAATTATTATAATCAAACATCATTTATCAATAATTTTAGAGTAATTATGATATTATCTATGGAAATTATCCACCACAAAGTACGTATGACTTATGATAATAATAATATGAATTTTTCAATTCACGATAAAATTGATTAAATAATCACTTATAATGACGTCAGAAATTTCATTTTTCCAATAAATTAAAAAAATTCCCTAAGTCAAAATTTTCAATAAATTAAGAAATTTACATATCAAAATTATCCTACAAATTATCCTCAAATTTCACAACACTTAAAAAATATTTTTTTTTTTTTTGTTTAAGGAGTGATTAAATTCAAAAAAGTAATATAATAATCCTTTATCTACCTAATAATTTTGAAAAAATCATTCAAAAATCTTAATTTTTCTTGAAGATATTGACGAAAAGTAAAAAAAAAAAAATTATAACACTAATAACCCGCGAATATATTATAATATTCATAAGAACCCGTCTATATAGAGTTAACATCGGTCGAATAAATCATTCCAGGGATTGAAAGAAATGTTATTATAATTATTATAAATTCACAACAATCCGTTTTCTTTTGCCCTAAACGAATTAAACGACCAGTTTATTATTAATAATATTATAATGTTATTATTTTAAATACGTCGACATGTCGCACACCATGTGTGGGTTGATTCGTACTTAAATACATACGCGGGGTTGACGTTCTAAAAAATAATATAATGTCATGGTTATTAATACGATAAAATAAATAACTCGTTTGAATTAGACATATTTCATGACGATTTGCACCCACACTTATAATTACTATCCCGCAGACCGGATACGAAAATATATGTTATGTCTCTGTGAATTTCAAGTTTCGCATTCGAATTTCGAGTCGACGTGAGTCCCATTGTGTTTATACGTTTTTTAAATGCAATTTAGTTGTTTATTTAGAAAAAAAAAATATGTACGTTTGGTTATTTTTTGGGACTTAAATAGTCTTCCGAATTGGAATTTTCGAAATCGGATTAAGTGAATTAAATTACATAATAATGAATATACCGCTATAATTTACAGCGCGTATAATACACCGTGACGTATCATTTACAATATTATTTATAAGGTAATTAATGTAATTTTGATAATAGTCGAGTTTATGAATAATTATTACGAAAAACAAAAAAACAAACAGTTTTACAACGGTGAAAGTAAGGCCGCACTGCGATTCACTGTCGACGCCCGAAATCGTAACAAATACGCAGTTTTACATACACGAATGACATATTAATGGTATAATTTCGGTACGTCGGTTATACGAATTATGCAGACCCATAGTATCAATAATAAATAATATTACTTTTTTTATCATCAGAAATAATTTGTTTCCAAAAAAAAGTCTCGGTTTTTTTATAAGTATCGTTTCGTCACAGTGAACGAAACAGTGTTCGAGTCGTTAAAATTTTTATAATTTTTAAATTAAAACAAAACTAAATCCATCGCGTTGATATATTATAAATTATTATAATAATATGATGTTCTTTATTTTTTTTTATTTTTTTTTTTATTTACATCGATTAAAATACAATTTATTTTCTCCTAAAATAATATGTAATTTAGTCGTTAATTATTATTATTTTAGATTCTGAGCGAAGCGAAGAATGTATTGGTTTTACAATGATGTGTGATTTTTTTTTTGTTTTTTTGTTTTTTTTTTTTTTATGTCTGTGTACAAAAATACTACCCGAAATAATCCTCCGATTTTCACGAATAGGGTATGTTTCCGGTAGAAAAGTGGATGTAGTTGGTACTTTACTTAGGTCATTTTTCGAATTTCTCAAAATTGAGCCTATGCGGTAGAAAAAACGGCGAAAAAATGACGAAAAAACGGCATTTTTCGCGAAAAATGAAATTTCGACGAATTCGATTTCTATATTTCACGATAACTCAGGCAATTTTTAAGATAGAGACCTGAAATTTTTTTTGGATGTTCACATAGCTACTATATATATGTGGTATAATTTTGGAACCGTTATATTAATTTTTCTACAAAATATTGGACTTTGAATATTTTTTACATTTAATTTGGTGTTGCACTAATATGTATTAAGGTTTACACTTTTAACATATAATTATTATGAAAGTGTATAGTGGTGTACCTATTTAGAAGAAACGAAACCCGTTTGGTTGTTTTCTGAAATGATATTTTGTGTTGCCGTGTGCGTATGAAACGAACGAGTAAAAATTGAAAACGTTTCTTCTTTCCGATTAGGCTCGACAACGTATTTAAAACATTCGATCGTAATCGACACTTTGATCGAATAAATCTACAATGAAAATACAAATCTAAACGCATAATATTAAAAATATTACGTAGGTATAAAATTAGATAACATGTAAAAGTTTAGACTCCTACATGCGCAATCGTATATATCATTCAAAAATATAAAATACAAAATAACGCCTATCGTATAAAATTATTAATATTATATTAAACGTTTTCGAGTAGCAAATTCAAAAATATACTCGGGCAGTAAAATTGACGTTTTTAAATATTAACATGATAATTATATATAACCCATAAATAATATTATACGCCTATTCAAAGAACTCGAGCACGAGAATAATAACTGTATTTCTAGTAAATCGAGTTTTGAATTAAAATTTAGAAATCGTGGTTATAAATATAATATAGAAATTAAAAAATATATAACACGTAATTAATAATAAATTACACAATATTATTAAAATTCGTGTGTCGTGTAAAAATTCAATAACGTAACAATATTATCTATTTAAAATAAAAATATAATGACGTTATAGTTTTTTTTTCTTCAAATTTTACTATATGCTTTCCTGACCTCAAAATTTAACAAGATAATTTTGTTGAGAAAATGAAACTGTATTATTATTTCGGAGTCGATTTTCGTCGTCGGACAGTGCGTTTATGTTATATTATAATTATCATCTTATACATGAACTTATATAGTTCGTTAAGTCTAACGTCGTATCTTTTATATATTATAAGTTGCAGTGGCATAAGAATTCGGTCGATGCTCCAATACCGTCCTGGTATAGATCGTTTATTTAATCGCATTTGTTCAATATTATATCAACTATCAAGCATTTGTATTTCAAAATTATATATCATTTAAAGAATAAATTATGTAACAACATATTATATTTGCAAAAATTATTAAATTCCAAGGTTAACGTCTATTACCAAAACTACATTTTAAAATATAAAATTGTATAGTGTAAACTAGGTTATATGCAGCAAAAAATATAAAATATACTCGTTATTATTTTACGATTTAAATGCATATAATATACTATTATATACGAGTAATTCGACTAAATATTATTTATAATTTTCAAATTTATAATAACGATTATTAATTCAAATATTATTTAAAATAACGATTTATTTGTACGAAATTTTGTTTAAGTAGATACTATCGCCATTGATTATAAATATTAATATTTACTACTTCTACTACTTATAACCTTATAATAACCCAATGTAAATCGTATGAAGAAATAAAACCATTTATGTAATTAAATAATATATATTTAATAACTGCAGTAGTCAATGTAATATATAATTTCTTAGTAAATCGTTAAAATAAAATAGAATAAAATATAAAAAGTCAAACTTCAACGCAAGTATTAAAGAGAAGAAATTATTTCTTCGAAACCGAGAAAATAATTTCATTTCAAATAACATCGAAAACGTTGAAATATTTTTTCTAAACCATAATCGAATGTCAAATAATGTATGTAACTATTTATAATTCAAAGAATCGAGTAATTTTTTTGATGGGTTCACAAAAAAAAATTTCAATGTGATGTGATGTGAAACAAAATCATGTATTCAAGTTGTAATTTAACTTTTACCCAAACATAAACTAGTTATTTATTTTTTTATATATTTCATTAATAATTACATTAAACACACAAGTTACTACAAGTACTACTATATATTATGTTAAAAATATGTCATCCGATAAAGAAAAAAATCGTATATTATGTATTGTGTATTGTATACAGAATGTTCAAAAGCACAATAAAAATTTAAATACATGCGAGTAGAGTGAATAGATATTTAAATATTATATATTGCAACTTTGTTGTGTTAATCTTTTGATTTCATATATTTTTGCGATCGTTTTTATCAGATTTTTACGCTGTATACTTCGTATTTCCGAATTTGTCTGAACAAATTTTAATTATAACTTAAATTAAAATAAGTGACCAACGTTATTCTTGAACTGCCGATATTATATAGAAATAATATACCAATAATTGTAGTAAATCTATGTATATTTTATGTACGATTAACCAATTCATTTCTTGCAAATATACTGAGCGGATCGAAGGAATAACTGAATTCATGATTTGTGTCATTTTTTTATGTCTACAAACATTTTTTGGAGCAGTTAAAGTTATAGTGGCTTAATTACCACAAAAAGATACCTACTTAAAATATAATATACGTATATAGATTAGAAGAGAAAGACTTGAAAATTGTATTAAATGCGCGTGATAAAACTTTGAAAACATTATATTGATTTAAAAAATATCGATTACGAGTATTTATGTCTATGTGCACATCAGGACCGCTAATTGAAATTTTTTTATCAACCCAGAGGTATTTCGATTGTGCTAGGTTTATGCTGAATTGTGCCGTCCGTCTTGCCGTTTGTTCTATGTCCCTTTCTACGTTATGACAAAAAAACATTATTAATATAATACGTATGACGCTGTCTCGCGAAGCTATGTTTAGGGTCATAGAAAACCCCTGCAGACTATCCACACAATCAGGTATTAGGTTGGTATTTTTTAGTCCCTTGGGGCGAAACGGCGCTTGAGTAAATGAACGGAGCCGGTTATCTCTTACACTTGAAAACTATGTACTGTATATAGCACAATCGAACACAAACCTATAGTAAAATCGAAAATCCTGGGGTTTGATAAAAAAAAAAATTCAATGAGCGTTGCTGAGGACGTGGTCCCGATGTATTTGAATATATTTTTTAAAATTATATCATTTTTCTCAATAATGTTTAACGTAAAGTTGGTATTTTCGGGTTTTTCGGTTTGAAAATTGAATATATAGAAGCATAAACGTGTGTTATTATATGGCGCGCGTATTACGCTTAACCAAGTTATAATAAAGTTATTTTAAACCTGTTTATGTGTTTTTGTATACAAGTATAATAATCGTATGAACGATAAATAATTAAAATATAATATAGAGTGTTAAATGCTCATCAATAACAACTATACCATGTATAATATAACCTATATAAAATATAAAAAATCTAATATGGGTAATATATTCTTAATTTACGCGACTTCAAAGAGGAGATGTTGTCACTGTATATAATATTATTATTATTCTTGTATTAATCTACGAGCGTTATCTGTCGAAACCAGTGTTTTTTTTAATTATAAATATTTATCCACCTCGATGATATAATTCTTTTTTTTTATGAAAACGTTTTCGACGAGTGTATTATATATATATTATAATATAATATTATTTTAACAAAAATTAAACCTCACGTAAGGTTAATGGTTATATAAATAATAACCATAAACCATCACGTGTGATATAATAAACGACCGTATAATAAATAATGATATAGTAATGTTTTATACGGCTTGATTTATTCTATATAATATAGGTAAGTACTACTGTTTTCTTTTTCTCGATTTCTTCAAGTACTCGTGCACTCGTAAGTATCGTATTAATATTTGAGCCAATTAAATTTTTGTCTCGACCGAATCTGATATAAAATGAACGCTTTTAAAAAAAATATCTATACCATATACTCGGTCGTAATATATTTTTATATTATAATATTTTTATGACCAGACTATATTAAAATACACGCCCATCATAAACACGGGACGATTATTATTTCAATCGATATCGTATATTAATATAGGTACCTAATATAATCTCCTCGATAGGTCTCGAATCTCTTTTTGGTCGGACGATTATTATGATTACGATTTTAAATTTTATTATAATTTTTTTTTTTTTTATTATTATTTTACACGCGATATTCAGTTCTCGTCGTGCGCATCTATATATTATCTATATATTTATCTTTATATTCTATATTCGTTATCAAAATATTACTGTATAATATTATTATAACACGCGTATATACGGAAAAAGGAAAAGAATATATAATTATAATAATTTATTTACCGAAAAAATTAGCGCGCAACACGATAGATGCAATAAAAAATAAAAATAATAAAAATTCGTCCTTTATTATATATTAATTATAATATTATAATAAACGAGGTAAAACGATCGCTGCGATTATTATTATAATATTATAATACGCGTATAATAAATATTATCCTTAATATTTTATCGTATTATATTAACCGATAATATAGTATATTTTTTTTTAAATATATAATAATACAATGTTATTATATTATATACATATATATATGCCTACGCTTTTCTATATTTATAATAATATAAATATCTGCGTCTCCGTCTCTTATACGTATAATAATATTGTAGACGATAACCACGGTATAATATTATAATATAGTGGGTGGTAGAAACACCTGTAAACCGTGATTACCGCGCGCGCAATGCGTATATACGTCGCGACGCAGCCACAGGTGATTTACAAAATGACCCGACGTACAAACACGCCTCATCGTGCGCGCATCATTGTATAATAATATTTCTACTCTTTCTTCGTATAATATTCTTCACGTCGGCTCAATAAAATATAATATTATAATATTACCCTTAAAATAATTATTATAATACGACTATAATATGTATTTTATAACGTTATATCTATTATTTATCCGTGATAAATCGCGCGGCCGACGACGGAATTTCTGTGTTTTAATTAACACGTTAAATTTACGACAGCGGTTCTGACGGACGATTATTATACCATAGTACACACAAACACAAAAAAAAAAAACGATATTATAATATAAAATAATATTATATTATTATATTATATTACGCGTTCGTCGGTGAGACGAGTGTTTATTTCAATCTTCGTATGGGTATATATATCGTTAAATTAATAACAATAACATTATTATTATAACTAGACGCGACCAACGCGCACAATATAACCACTAACCAGTTTGAATATTAAAAAGTGTTACTAATATGCCGTGGAAAGGATAACGATTTTCAAGTCTGTATACACACGCACTCTTTACGTACGTATAGCCGGTAATTATACCTTGGTTATCAATTTATCATTAAGTATAATCAATTAAAATTCGGTTTTTCATATATTGTTATTATCGCGAAAGAAAACTGTCGAAAAATTAAAAAAAAAACGATCTGATAATAAAGTAGGTAAGCTAAATCCACTATCGAAAATCAACTATAAGCATGCCTAACTCGGTTTGTGTTGTGGTAATCGGAACATTTTGTCAAAATAACGCGAAAATTTACAAAAATTTTAAAAAAGCACACATTATATTGTGAATACGTGCATTTCTTAAAAAAATACACCCAAACACAATAAGTTAATATAATTAAATATAAAACGTCGATACGTATTTTACATTTACGAACAGACATTAAAAATTTTTTAAATCAAACGTAAACGAACATTTTCTTAAGCCCCGCACAATTCGTTCGAGTGCCTGTGACGACCGTCATGCAGATAATTAAAAATTATAGATATTATACAATATATCGTCGAACATAAATACATGATACGATAGTAAAAGAAAATTACAAACTTGACTTTATGAATATTATATTTATGCCAATAAATTGTATACGGACATGCGTCGAACGGTATAATAATCATTAAGATAAAAAAAAAAAAAAATTGAAAACACATTAGTTTGTCGAAATTTTACGATGTAAATCGCATTAATCATTAAAAAAATAAAAACTTGTAGTGTAATTTGAAATTATATCCAAACTAGGTGCACGCAAGCTGTTCGATTTAGGTATTAATTATATATAGGTACGGTCGTATCTGTCGGTTAATTTATCGTGAACTGCAAAAAACGAGTAAAGGTACATTAATAAATAAAAAAATTTATAATATATACGATAAGTCAATATAACGTATAAATGTATAATCCAAATAAATCATAATAACTGTTCACGATAAATTATCATATAAGTTATATAGTCTGAATTTATAGGAATTCACACAATGATAATATACAGAAATTATATTTGAATTAAATGATTTACAGTTTAAATATAAATTAAAAGGAATTTTTTTTGATTATATATTTCTAATCTATACGTCATTCTTATTTTTGAGTCCCGACGTAGTATAGAATTTATTAAAAATTAATTGTTTGGTGAAAAAATTAAGTTACTGTAACCGAAGTTTTTCTATAGAAGGCGCGAATAACATTACGATAATATAAACGACAAAAACGTATTGTTCTCGAGTTATTTTATAATATATTGTTCAAAAATAATAAAAATAGGAATTTTTTTTTTTTAGTTTTTCTCAAATACGTACAGATATTATTATCATAAATATTAAATTATATAATTTTATACGGTTTTTTGAAATTTTCGGAAATTTGTGATAATTCCAAGTTCAACACATTATAGAACTAAATAAAACACTGATTTTTAGGACTGAAAGACGAAGGGAAAACTTCCACAACTATACTAATATATACTATTATATCTAATCGGATTTTTTTTTTTTTTTAATTTAAACATATATAATAAATACTGTTATAAAATATACAAATTAATTATACCTATAGATATTTAATGTTAATTTTTTACGTCTTATAATACATCTTCGTATCAAAAGAATATCTGCAGTCATGTACGTTCCAATACGAACATGCGATACACACCTTGTTATAATATTCTCTTAATTCTATAGTATACTACGAGTATATAATTTTTGATCTATAATTATGTTATTTATCATTAATAGTTCATTATATTTATTAATCTACCATCCTCGGGGCCTGATTAGAGAAACGGGGACCAGGAATATTGCAGTTTTTAGAAGCCCGTTAGTTTAAACTTGTGTTTTACAGAATTAAAAAAGATATGATACAGCTGTGGAAAGAATAAATAACATAATAAATTAATTTAATATTCAACTTATCTGCGATTTAAATTTTAAGAATAATTTTTTTTTTTAAATATTACAATTTGAATAATTATACTTATACAAAAATATTATTTACCCGTGTGTATACCTAATTGATATAAACTTTAAATTAATCAATTATAATAAAGTAAAACGACTAAAAGAAGTATGTATAACGTATAGGTTAGGTTAGATTCAAATGAATACATTATAATACAATTAATTACTAAAATTAGTACCTATATCACATTGATGAAATTTCAGACTTCTTTTGTGAAATTTTTTTCATATTAAATAGACAAATTTAATGCTATTAACAAATATAAATAAATATATTATCATATTCTTTAATGTGACTATAATATGGGATCCCCTAAAATCGGAGCCTGCAGGATCATATGATCCCTAGATCCAGTGACATGTATGATCCGAAATTATTAATTAAACTGAAATTCGTTTTTATTATATTATTACATAACTACGACAATTAATTTAAAATTTAGATAATTCGCAAATTTATTAAAATTACTTCCTATTAATTCCTGAATTTTCAGAATAAAATCGTAATTAAAATTTAACTTGGTAAAAGTAAACTAACTGGATAATTCATAATTAAAAACTAGTTAGGTATTATAGTTATCTAATATTTTCTATATATTATTTGAAAAGGATACTATAATCATAATGCAATAATTTTATGTCAACAAAATATTAAAATCACACAAGTTTATTTAAAAAAAACCTTTAAAATTAAATCAATAGAGAACAACATTTTCTATTTTAATATAAGTATAAATTATAATAATTATAGAAACTACATGTAATATTAATTACTATCATAAATATGAAATGTGACATTTTTTTTAAAAAATTATAATCTATCTGTATTTCAAGGAAAATATGTTTTAGTACCTACCTATTTTTTTATATATAAATATATATTTATATACCTATATATAAATACTTGTATTCGTATATTAAAAACAACATGATATTAATATTATAATCATCTATTAAATATTAATTGTTTTAATATTATACCGTACAGGTATATTTTATATATTATTTGAAAAGGATACTATAGTGCAATAATTTCATGTCAATAAAATATTAATATCACACAAGTTTATTTTAAAAAAAAGCCTTTAAAATTAAATCAATAGAGAACAACTTTTTCTATTTTAATATAAGTATAAATTATAATAATTATAGAAACTACATGTAATATTAATTACTATCATAAATATAAAATGTGACATTTTTTTTAAAAATTTATAATCTATCTGTATTTCAAGGAAAATATGTTTTAGTAGGTACCTATTTTTTATATATAAATATATATTTATACTTATACCTATATACCTATATACCTATATATAAATACTTGTATTCGTATATTAAAAACAACATGATATTAATATTATAATCATCCATTAAATATGAATTGTATTAATATTATACCGTACAGGTATATTTTTAATCTAAAACCTACAATTACGGTGCACCTTCCATGGTTTTATGTAAAATTTAAATATTTTCATGGAATTTTAAAAATGTAGGCACCTACTTATTATTTTTACAAATGAAAATATTATAGGTTTTGAAAATATATAACGTATAATTAAAATATTATAATAATTTGTAACATTATCAAATCAAGTTTTGAATAATATAATAATTGTAAAGAATCTGCATGAAGTTTCATCAAATTTCGAATAATCTAAATATATAGTTGATCCAGGATTCCAGAAAATCTAAAATAGTGTAATTATTATAATAAAATATACACTTTATAATCGATATAAAAATAGATTATAGAATATATGCACTTCAATACTAGATATATTGTGTATATTTGTGTATATTTTCTTATTATTAACATTTGACTTTGTAAGAATATATTAATATTATTATGTAATTATATTATAATAATATATTTCTATATAGTAATAATTATAAGTCATGGCATATTATTCTATATAAATTAACCTAATCCTAACCAAATCTAACTCTTTTTTTTTAATCTTACTCTTTATTTTACCAAGAAGATTATTCAATGATTCTATGTAATAATATTTTTTATTATTATTATTTTCAATAGAGTTCCATAGTCTAATACTCTAATTAACTGCGTTGGTGCGAGTATAATAAATATTATATAATCATACTATAATATACAATACATAATATTATATAGACTCACGATTTTTCGAATTTGAATGGCCTAATAATAAACATCGAATTATCGAATGCGTTTAAATTACAAAGAGGAAAGTTATATTTTTAATTAGTGTAAATAATCATATTAGTAAAAATATAATTATACATAACTACCATCGAATTATTCAAGGTTGCGCAGAAAAAATTTCACATTTTCATACGAGTATGTTATTGTCGCTTGGTTACACTCTAAATTTTACTTGGAATTATTGAGTGTAGAAAAATTATTTTTATCTTATTTCTGTCCATATTTACATTGAATTAGCAAGAATTTCGACTTGGAAAGGTTTAAGTTATTAAGAGTCCATAATATATCTCATATATTTATTAAGGCGTATAGTTAATATTACAATAATAGTATATAATAAATTTATAGAATTTTAAATTAATACTTTTATAGCATATACCTGTATATATATATTATATAATATGTACATTTACATAATTTCTTGGAAATTAAAAATTTTAAAAAGTAGTCCGGTACCTATATGAAAATAAATCTGTGTGTGTGTGTGTGTGTGCAACAAAATCATTAATTTTGTCATGGGTGAAAACGGAATACAATTTTCTGGTTTTTAGAAAAGAACATAAAAAAAAAAAAAAAAAAATGGAAGAATAACTCTTTAGTTAAACGGGTCACGTTTAATTTCCGCGAAAATATTATAACCTATCGAGAAAAAAAAAAAGAAGAAATTAAATTTTTATGGAACGAAAAAATATCTATATAATACGAGTATAATGGTTTTATAGTTATTAATATATTTTTATTTCTATATAATATTTTTAATATTTTAATACAGTTATCCGTGTTGAATAAATAATAAATTATTATAATACAATACATATATAGTGGTGTGCCTACAAAAATTAAATATATGCCATTAGTTTTTAAAAAGTATTTCTTTTTTTATATTATAGTTTTTTCTTTCATTACAATTGTTATAACGTATAATAATTATAATTATTATAAAATTAATCTTAATTATTAAACGTATTGATTCGATATGATAATATTAAAATAACAGTGATTTTTAATAAAATGGTACATTTCACGTATCCGCGATTAAAATAATTACTATAATAATTAATATAGTCGTATATAGCAGAACTGGCCATCGGGAGAACGCCGTTCGGCAGGGGGAAGCGGTTTTTCGCTCGAATTATTCGCACGTCGAAGGTCGATGGAAGCGGCGGCGGTGGTTCGTATTATACAATAAAAATCCGAAAGAAAAAAAAATGTATAAAACGAGTCGTAATAATAATAATATTGTTATAATCCTCTAGAAATACGCGGCGGCGACCTCAACGTCGTCGTCGGCGCTCGCGAACACCTGGAGCGTCGCGTCGTCGAGCAGGCTTGGAGACTTAAACGCACCGTCTGTGTGGTTTTTTTTTTCTTATGCGTATTTTAATATAATATTATACGATATTCGTTGAATCGCGATAATTACGAAAATTAACGAGATATTCGCAATGTATAATATAGTTTTAACGAACGTGATTATTTTAAACGTCCATGTGCGTCTCGACCTTATTATATATTATTATAATATTATAATAATAATACAATTTACCGGGCGGAGACATCGCACGACCGAAATATCGCCCCCGGTCGAGTATAATATATTATATAGGTACGTTAAATAATATTATTACACGAGTGTGTATATTTTCTCTCTTTCATTTATATACAAGTCTACCACGAAGGTGACTATATGTGTGTGTATAGTATATATTATATATAGAGTGATCGAAATTTCATATTTAAATCGGAAATGACGTCGAAAATCCTCATAATATTACGTATATTATACAATATATGCGTTTATTCGAAAATTTCGATCGCCCTGTATATAAGAATATATAATATGTACTAAGTATAAATTTTTCCCCTTTTAATAGCGCACGCAACGCCAGCATTATTATTATTATTATTATTATTATTATTATTATTATTATTATTAT
>JAIUCT010000001.1:36401803-36413088 GCA_021307375.1 Tetraneura akinire | reverse complement strand
ATTATTATTATTATTATTATTATTATTATTATTATTATTATTATTATTATATGTACGAGATCGCATGTATAAATAATATATGATAATTATAATAATACGTTATGCGTAAACGCCACTATATAGTTATGCCGGTCGATTATATATGTTCTATATATTTCTATCGCGCGGTCAGACAATCCGTATTTAATCATTGAAAACATGACCTAGAAAAACGGTTTGCGAATAAAAAAAAAAAAAAAATTTAAAAATTGCTCGGCACGAGTATATTATATTATACAGTATAATACGATAATAATGATGATAATAATAATAATAACAATAATAACAGTACGCGAGCTGCGAATGCGGATAAAGCAGGCTGCTGCGCCAGTTCTTCTCACGCTATATACATTTATATAATATATATCTATGCCGCTGCAGAATCCTCGGTGGCTGCTTCTGTTGTTGCGGCCGGAGTCCGTTCGAGAAAGTGACGCGTGGTTATATTATTATATATATGCGATAAAATAAAAGATACTAAATTACCGATAATTCGACAATATAATACAGGTACAACGCGAATATTATACACAGTCTTCTGCTGGAAGACTTTCTTCTGTACGCGCTTATATTGTATTACACATACACGCACGAGACCGAACAATCGAAAACTAATTCCAATTATCATACCGTCGATTCGCAGAATAGTATAACTATACCTATATAATGTAAAATCGATATTATTTATATATTATGTACACTTTGTGTTTCTTACGCATAATCTACTATGTGTATATTAAATTAATAATATTATTTTTATATGTTATAAAATGCCTCGTCGAGAAAGTCCGCGATCGCTTAATATAATATCATAATAATTACGTATAAATATATATATATATATAATTATTTGATTAGAATAAATAATATTTTGTTTGCACATCAAATGACTCGCGTATACAAATTATACTTTTATATTGTTTTTGTCAACGACTGGACTTATAATATTATATCTATAACCGCGTCCAACGATTTCATGCATTATATTTATATAAAGCTGGTTGTATACCTAGATTTATTTACTCATTGTTTACCTCCTGGAAAAATGAAGATTATTGAATGCTGTTTTTTTTTTAAACAAAATATATTAGTTAACCGATAATGGAATATATAATATTATTATATTCTATACAAGTATATATATAACTTTTTTTAATCGTGTTCTATATATAATAAACTATACTCTATACATATATTTATTTTTTATTTTGGTAAAATTTTAATATAATCATAAATTTATAGAGTACATTTGTGTGATGATTTTAATTGGTCGATCTCCTTATCTTAATTTTTAAGAATTTTTTTCATTCCTCAAAGAAATTACCTATAATACTTATGATGCATAGTGACATCACAATTTTTAATAATTAATTGCCTACATTAGTAAATTCTTATTATGGCGTGTAAAATATATTTTAACATACCTAATTATTAGTTATTAATATACTTTTCGATTCATCTCGAATTATCCAAATTATACTATCAAGGTAAGTATCATAATATTGATAATATTAATTTTATAATCCATGATATAAGAATATAAGATTAAATAGTATATAAATTAGATCCATCAAAATTTACATACAATGATATTCCATAAACTGACTATTTTCAAAATTTACTAAACTTAAAAATAATTTATATATATATATATATATATATATATATATTACGAGATGATTAAATTAAAAATGTAAAATAGATACCAATATTAATATAGTCTGTTAGGCAAGTATTATAATTTATAATATAATTATATTTGGAAAAACAGCATTCAAAAATCGTAATTTTTCACGGATATATTACAATAATTAAATAGATCACTTGGATAGATCATCTGACATCTTAGTTTATAAATTTCCCACGAACGATTAAATTTTATTATTATTATTCAAATATATATTAATAAATTAATAATAGCGTTCTATAATAACGTTTTTTCGACAATTTCAAAATTTATTTCAATCAACAAAATTACATACCGATAACCGATTACCAATTGTAATAAAATTACAAGTTCGTTTATTTATTTAATTTATAATTTATTATAATGTTATATATTAACGCATTTATATATATAGGATGGTGTAATAATAATTACTTGACGAATTGGTCATATTATAAGTTTATAAATATACTTAGGAAACTTACACTGGATTTTATAATTATTATAATAATCTGTTCGTATTAGATACTTGCAATTTATTTGTTATTTTTATGATTATTATTATGATTTATCACGAATAAAACATATACATATAATGAATCAATTTATAATTTATATACCTGTTGAATATAAATACAGCGTAAATCGCAAGGATAAATTAAAATAATATGTATTCACTTCCACACGCATAACTTAGACGATTTATTATTATTATAATATTATATTCTCCTATAACTAATCTTCTAAAATATAATTTATTTACACGTTAATGGAATATCAAAAAATATTATTACTTATAACAAAATTTGCCAAACACGAACAAAGATATATTTTTAATAATATATTAATATTACATAACGCCCGTCTGCAATATTAATATTATTATATTATAGCGTATATAAACAGTTTTGAATATTCATTTAGATTACATAATAATGTATAGATATTGTAAAAAGAATCGCCTAATATTTTATGAATGATTATTGACGGCAATAATATAATATAATAATAATATTATGTATTAATATATTATATAAACAATGGTAATTTTAATATAGGTATAATATCTTTTACAGTTCTATACGTATAAGGTACCTATTTTATTATCGAATATTAATTAAACATCTGATAACGCGTATTATTTATAGATACCTACATATTTTTTATTTATTTTTACTATCGGAATATATTTTTTAATTAAAATATGATATAAACACGTATAAAATCGAAAATAATAAAACTATATTTTTAAAATGCAACGTATCGTTAAATCTGAAACCGTTTTCAGATGTTATTTTTAATAAGTCGTATTCTAATTAGTCGTGCGTTTTTGTTGGGCACATATATATCCAATTAAATATATTTTATTTATTATTAGTTTTAAAACTAAAATACCTACCTACAAACTAATCTCGCTACGTGATTAACGTTTATTAAAGATGTGTAGGTTTGTTTAAAAATAATTTGAAAAAATAAAAATGATTTCTATAATATTTTTTTTAATGTTATATTAATCATTATAAAAACTCAAGAATATTTCTATAGATAACAATACATTTGCACAGAAATGTATTTTTTTTTTCTAATAAATAAAATATTTTATCATTCATATTTATATAATAATATAATGTTCTCGATTATTTATTTACATTTTAATTTAAGCCTTTAAAATATTAGCTATAGATATTATACACGGTGTGTTAATAATATTACAATATTTAAATGTAATAATAATGTTCTTGTTTTTACAACATATTGTTGCCTACATATACTTAAATAATACTCATATTAAAATTTACGGTATTTTAAAATTAATTTTACCTATATAATTATTATATAGTTAGAATTTATATCTCTGGGCAAAATTCATCAGCACCTTAATTTGTATACAAATAACTTTCATAAAATTTAATTTTAAATTAGTTATGCCTTATGCGTGATAAATACCATTTGAAATGCACAACTTAGAAAAGCCCTGAGTATTATATATTTATACATCGAAGAAGTCCATTTTTAAATTAAAACATATACACATACATACATATATATATATTAAATATACAATAATAATAATTATAAAAATGAATTTAAATATAATATCTAATATATTATTTCTTTAGCTATATATCTGTGAATAGTATTATTAAAATTAAACTTAATGAAGTTAATGGCTAAATTGTTACAATTACAAATAATTAATTCACATAAAAATGCGATATCCTTGGATATAAAAAATGTATTAAATATTAAAATTCTCGTGTAATTGTCGATTTAAAATAATTTAAATTTTAAAATTTATTAAATTATACTCGTATATAATGCGTGTACCTACATACTGCGATTTTAAAATTATATTATATAGGTACGTATAAAATTATAGGGAATAAATTATATTAGTAATATATGATAATAATAATAATTGTTTCGTTTATATTTTACATATAAATATTATAGTATTATATTAACGAATATATTATTCGTCGAACGACGAATAATAATACCTTATTATATATTATAGGTACACATTAAATATTTAGAATTTCATGAATTACCATTATCGATATTATGAATAATATAATTTACTACGGATATGTAAAGTAAAAAATAAATTAGTATTACTACACCTGGTGTAATATATTTATATATAAATTATATATGTATAACATATATGGCTCATTAACATGATACGTGTACAAAATTATATTATAATACGTACAATAGTATAAACAAAAAAATGCAGGATTGTTATCGAAAGCTACCTACACTTTATTTAATCAATTAAATTAAAAAATTTAATTAAAATTCAGGTTTAATAGACAGTTTTCATTCTTTTTTTCCGTGAATATCTATTTTATTATAATGCATACTGCATATAGGCACTATATATAGAATTATATATCGATTTATAGGATGAATATGTAAATACACGAAATAGATGTATCCAATAAATAATTTAAAATGTAAAAGGTTTACAGAATATAATATAGAAATAAACGAATACACGAATATTATAATATATTATATACCTATAAAAAATATATAATTTATTAGCATGAAAAAGACAAGACTCGGGCTAATCGAGTAATAATTTATCCAAATTTATTTGAATGATTAGTAATTTAATATACTGTAGTACCTATACTATAATATGTTCAAAATTATTAAATATATGTTAAAAAATAAGAATTATTTTTAAGGTAGTTTAAAAATTTACGATCGATATTCTTCTTAAGAATTTAATCCATTAAAAAATAAATTTAGTACAACTAAAAATTAAAAATAAACATAAATCCATTACAATTTGGACTTAATGTAATTTTATTATAATTATATAAAGTATAAACATTGAATATTATGTATATAAAGAATGTTAAATTATTTTAAAAATACGTTATAGAGTTTTTCTTAAAAAAAATAAATAAATAAAACATAAAAAATAAACTTATTCATATAACTATACTATAATATATATTATATTATAAAAAAATATCTATATCATAAATAATTATGAAATATTTTAAATATAAAAAAGTATAATAAACAGTTACATAAATTTTAATATGCATAATTAAATTATTTTTCACATTATATTTTGGTTTGGCAATTTGGCTATTATAGTATAAAGATATAATATTCTATATGAATGTCAATTATCGCGAAGAGCCAATGGCAATATTAAATGAATGATATGTATATTATTATGCATATATAAAGAGATGTTACATCACACTTTTATACCATATAATCAAAATTATTTCTGAGAAATAAAATTCAACATTTCAACCATAAATTTAAAGAGGTAAAATTATTTATATAATACTACTTTGTAAAATGATAATTTCAATATATATATATCATCTAAGTTCTCGTATATGAATATAAGTATATTTATATATATTTATTATAATAATTAAACAATACCTGGGAGATACAAAAAAAAAAAAAAAAAAATATTTGTAAACTTCTAATTCATTAAGTCAAATTAATGATGTTGAAACACTTATTTTATTCTTAATCTCAGAAAATGGGTTGATTATTTTAATATTGTAATATATTTATATCCTATTATTGTATTTACGTATAATTAAAAATACAAATTATCCCATTCATTTAATTAGTAGTTTTATGAGCTATTAAAATATAATCAGTGGCGTGCCCAGCGGGTAGGCCTGGTAGGCCCGGGCCTACCCTACTTTTACATCATAATCTAAATTTTAATAAAATATAATTTTATTAAGTACCTATGTATAATATAATAATAGAAATAAATAATAAAATATTTAATAATATAGTAGTAGGTAAAATAATTTAAATAAATATAAACTATAAACTATATTTACTAACTATATTTTTATATTAAAATAAATATAAAAATTAGTACGAGTATATTTAAATATTTAATAAACGAAATTTTTATTTTTTACCTAATATAGATAGTTATTATTGTAATATTATGTAAAACTTATTTTAAATTGGGCCTGTCCTAAAGTTTGTTCCTGGGCACGCCTCTGAATATAATTGTAATTTTTAACAAAATATTATACAAAATACTATATATATATATCCGTATTATTGATATAAAATTGTAATCTTTAATTCTCCTACATTTAAATTTAAACTATGTAATCGTGAAATTAAAAATTCTTAAAAAAAAATTGATTACATTTTTGAAACAATTTTTAATAAATTGAAATAAAATATAATTTTAATCAATATAATTAATATGATATTTGTCATAATATGTATAAATTATCATTACAAATGAAGTATATTATTAAAATTTATAAGCTACTATAAATAAATTATATAGCTATATGTAGTTACATTTTAATATTTTCAATTAAATGTACAAAACTATTGTATTTTTTTTTTTTTTAAATAGTTTACATTCACCGGGATAAATAATTTATAAATACTATCTCAATTTTATAAATATTAGTTTTATTGTCTCTTTGTGAATGTCATAAATTCTAGAAATGTTTGCAATTCATGATATGCGGCAATACACAAACAGAAATTTTTTTTTATTATCTTAGATTGGTATTTTATCAACAATATATACGAGAAAGTTTTTATTATTTATACATACACTGTGTTTCTGCAATCGAATTAGTAAATCAACTAACAGAATATTATCAAAATGTCATTCGTGTTTATTCCTTAGAAAAGTATTGAATTTCATTATTTTTTTTTTTTAACTACATACAAAAAGAATCAGACAGAAAAAAATGTTAGGATTCTATATATTATTATTATTATTATTATAATTATTATTATTATTATTATTATTATTATTATTATTATTTTAAATCAATCTAAGCCAAATATAAAAACTTGTAATAAAAATATAAAATTAATAAATATAATATAAATATAATGTAATATATTATGTATAATAAAATAAAGGTACTAATAATATTATAATACGTGAGATATGGATTAATTTCGATTCGGAAATTTAATAAAAACATCAATGTATAGATAACAATTCCGAGGCGTTAAAGTCTCCAAAGAGACACTTTGACATTATACGTTATAATAATCATAATATATATGCACATATTGCATAATATAATTATAATCATAAAATAAAAACACGGTTTTCAAATAATAACAATAATTGTTCGATTTAAATAAATAAATTGTATGTTAATTATAAACATTAAAAATAATAAAAACCAGTTTCTTGCGGTCAGTTAAGTATACGCGCGTGCGTATATATCTCGTGAGATGTCGATAAACTTTTTTCAAACCAACGAGTCACGTCGTACGGATATATTTTGTTTGTATTTCTCTCGATATACTCGTATATTGCTCTGACATTTTCTATATGAAATATTCGTGTGACGTTCTCGTATATTTATATTATATATTATTGTGTGTACCGTACCGATCGTTTTACACGAATGGTCAAACATTTAACTGGTATAATATTATTATATAATACAATTATGTATATATCGTGTATATAAGGATCGCGTGATTTCGAGCTTCTCTGGATTCATTCGGGTTAATTGGCCGGATTTTGTTGTATTTTTTTTCCTTCGTTTATGGACGGTTATAGATAAAAAAAAAATATAATATGTATAATATATAAAAGAAAAAAGAAAAAAAAACGGATTCCATCGTGGCCATCAAGTGGCCAAACCAAGAGGGTTATAATATATACCTATATACTCCTATATACACGTTATACATATTATATATGTATATAATATGTCTGCTTTGCGTTAATGCCGGTTTTAAGACGAGTCACGAGAGAAATATTTTAGGAGACCTCTCGATGTTATGGCCGCCGAGGACTCCGAAGAAGAATTATCTTTCGAAAATGGAAGGGAAAAACATAATATAATAAAATACAATAATAATAAACAATTCGATGTTATCCCGGGCAAATGGGTTTAATAAATATCCACACGTAATTTAAAACCGAATGAATTTTCGTACAATTGAGGTGATATAATAAAATATATAATAATAATATATTATATAAAATAAAAAACGTATAATACACGCGCGATACGGAGCCGGCGTTAATGAATGACTATACCTAATATATAAATTATGGAAATAATACTATATATAATATGTAGTATAATATAGTGAGACTATTATAATACTATTACGTATATTGTATATATTATTATTATTATTATTATTATTTTTTTTTTTTTTTACTATACACTTTATTATTGATGCGTCCGGTTTATATTTAAACATATCTAATACATTAAATTGGCCAATTTTTAAATTATTATTATTCCAATTTTATTGTTCGTCCGTTATAACGTGTCGTATAAAACAGTCACACGCCTACGCGGACTACATTATTGTGTTATATAATTTCACAAATATCACGGCATTATGACGATGTCGTATTAAATTATGTAAAAAATACGATAAAAATAAAAAAAAAATAAAAAAAAAATAAAATCAATTTAATTATAATTTTACGATATACGTTTAAAAAACGTATAATTATTGCATAATATTATATTATTATTTTTTCGAAAATATATACTTAAAAATTGTGTTTACTGTGTATACACACGTCGTAAATATAATAATACTCTACATAATATACGATACGAGCATTATAATGCGTTTATAAATTATAATAAATATTATTACATTTTATTATCTGTATAAAATTTTCGAACTGGTCGAAAAATCGTTTTGTTCCTATATACGGTTATTGTAAATACACGTATATAACTATTAATCTATAAAAATATTATAATAACGTATATACACATGGTAGGATTCTCTTCGGAGACGTCAGTCGGTCTCTCTTCGTAGTACGTATAATACTCTTATAATATAATACATAATATAAAACGTATTATAATATAGTTTTGACGTTATCGCGGGAAGTTTAAAATGTAAATCGAGTGGACCAAGAAAATTAGTTTTGTAAGTCTTCCCCCCGTGATGTCTCGGGCGTTCGGAGATTACGTTTTTGAATATATAATTAAAATTTAAAACCCATAAAATATACGCATACACGCGTATTAAATTATAATAATGATAATGATAATAATAATAATAATAATAACAATAATAATAATAATAATGATACGCTGAGTGTGTGTGTGTGTATTATTTTTTGACAAGAATCCAATTTCGTTTCAGACGGTTGTCGAGGAATGTCACTGTCCCGTCACTTCAATAATATAATATATTTATTTTATTATAAACGGTTATATCAGTATATTACAATATATATTATAATATGATATTTAGGAAAATAATTTTATAATAAATAATACGTAAAAGTTTTTTATTGTATATATATGTATAGACGAGAGCTGAGAGAAAACGTTATTACATAATATAATTTTTGTCTTTTGACACATTCTTTTTATGGGTAAAGGTGGCTGAGGGGGGAGGGTTATCATTATTGCCGCCGCCGTTGTTCGGATCAAACGGAATTATGTAATATTATATTATAATACGTCAAACGGCAGTATTCGATATCTGATATATTTCATTAAAAAAAATAATAATATAATATACTCACGCTTATTATACGAGTATACGGCGAAGAATGTAGAAAGAAGATTTTAAAAAGAATTATATTTATATAAAATTTATAATATCGTACTATATACGATATATAATATTATTTTTATTAAACCGTTTTTCAATGAGGTTTTTATTTTTTTTTTATTTTTAACGTCCACGCATTTCATTTCTTTTACAAAATTATTATGCGATATAAAATATACAAACATGGTATATATTATAACATGGTATCATTATTTCGGTATACGCGTGCAGTTAAAAAGTTTAATGCCTATTATATATATAAGTATAATATATATACCTAGGTAGATACTATATAATACGTAATTGCGTATACATAAAAATGGTTTATAACACGCGTTACCATCATTTAACCAATAAAACCGTATATACCTTATACACGTTATATTGTCTTTATATAAGTTGTATCGAAAAGTCCATTCGGTGTTTATATGAAATGACTTTTTAAAACGAATAAAATTAAAAAAAAAAAAAAAAAAATAACCGATTAATAATATTTTTTATGCTTTTAATTCTACACGTTTTTATTCAAAACTATTTTTACATTATTGTGTAACACAAATCTTATTATGTGCACATGAAAAATTAAGCAATTTGAATATGTTATTGCACATATTATATACCTAATATTATAATTTATATATATATAAACGACCGTCATTATATTTTATTAGTTTTAAATTTTTAATACAATATAATTATATAATATATAATATATTATATTATCAATCGTTTGTTTTTATTTAATTTTTTCTTTTTTGAACTGTTAAACTGGTAAGTGGTAACATACATATAATAATAATTACATACACCACTCGTATATTACGATATTACAGTGAATATTGTATATTTTATATTTTATATTTTTATTTTGTTCACGACGCGTCATCTAATGATCGAAAAACAACCGCGCACATCACCAATAATAATATAAATATTACAATAATATTATGACGTCATAACAATATAACGTGAATCGAGGAACTATTATTCGCCCTCCGAATATAATATTATATAGACGATAAAAAGAAGAAAAATAAAATAATTTTTACGTATAAAATATATATCTTATTATATTGTTATCTATAATATACAGGTATAAAATACATAATAATATACCTATTACAATATAATAAAACTCTATAATATCGTAGGTACACAATATTTTTGTATAATTAATTCTGTTTTTTTTTTTTTCAATTTGTTTGATTTAAATATAATATAATAAATAATATAAATATAATTCACGATCACGACGCTGCATTTAAGAGGAAAATTTAATTTCGTAAAAGATCAAGGGACCGGCGCGCGTCGGTCACGGTCGTATCCTCCAAATTCATTTCCAATCGTCCAGGTATATTATGATATTATGTAATACGTAATTATAGTGTAATTATACAAATAACTTTGTATTATTACCATATGAAAATAACATCGATAATAATAATATAAAATAATATATCGGAATATCGACCGAAACTGCAGTATATTATTATTATTATTATTATTATTATTATTATTATTATTATTATTA
>JAIUCT010000001.1:36375400-36401793 GCA_021307375.1 Tetraneura akinire | reverse complement strand
TTATTATTATTATTATTATTATTATTATTATTATTATTATTATTATTGTTGTTGTTGTTGTTCGTTTTAAACTTTTAAACGAATATAATATACGTTTTACTCGGATTTTCAATGATTTCAATAACACGTATATATTATAATAATATATTAGTTATTCGGTGTGTTTTTTTAACGTATAATATTATAATACATTTTAAGTCTGCGTTTTTATTCGAATCTTCCACGATTCGTGCGAGATAATATTGTAAAAACCATTATAAATCCATGTGTGTGACTGCGAGATTTAGTGATGTACACAAGAAATAAAATATAAATACGCCGTATATACCTACGTGATATTTTATTACAATATTATTTTTCGTATATAATAACGAATATTCGAAACGATTATATAATGTGTTCTCCTACTCGGAGAGAGGCCTCATAAATACGATTTTCGTCGTTTCGTATATTTATTTTACGCGTATATAACATTCGTATTATCATGTTATGTTTTTGAAATTTTAACGTATATAATATCATATTATGATATGGTATTTTGATATTATTATGCTCGTTAGTTTTTACGTTAAACGCGGTCTATGCACATGTTCACTATAGTGGTAACCATATCGAATGTACCATAATATTATATTAAATGCTTAAGAGAGAAATATTGAAGTAAATAATTGAGTCTGAAATAAAATTATATCGGTTTACAAAAACTATGCGAATATTTATTTTATACAGTTTATTAAGGACGTATCGTTATAGAATTTACAATAGTAGTTTATAAATTCAATATATTATAATATAATGTACCAACCTTTATTTATTATTTTTTCTGTTTCTAGATAAAAATTTGCAAATTTTAGAAATAAACTGACAAATTACTCGCAAGACATTGATGAAGATTACTTGGTATTGGTACAAATCGAGTCGGTGGGGTCAACGCATGTATATAATTTTTTTTAAATAATAAATTCTACAAGTGATTCAACACTAAATTTTTTTATGTATATAATAATAACATAATATTTATTTAAAAAATATAATTACACACGTAATTTATCCACGTATCTACCAAAAAAAAAAAAATTATAATTTAGACCCTTTACCGGAATAACGTAAAATGAGTATAATATAATATTCATTAATAAACATAACAAACTAAAAAAAAAAAATTAAATGTTGCCTTAACATGTATTATTTTTTGGGAGACATGTACCCACAGCCAACCTGCAGGCGGTAATGCAAATAGCTTCGACTATTTAATTGTTATCTGGGAAGCAATTTACCACTCTTGTTTTTTTTAAGAAAGGACTCGGTTTACCACGATGATAATTTTTAAAAAAATTTTTTCGACTATAACTTAAGTACGTTAGCAACGATAAATATATGATTTTAAATTCGTATATTATCGTTAATTTATAATTATTATTATAATGCGCGGTTTGTCTCTTTCGCGTGACTATCCATATAAAGAACTATCAATTATCATATTAATATATTATTATTTATATTCTATCGATATCGATAGAATCTTTAGTTGTTTTTTTTTATTATTATTATTATTTATTTATTTTTAGTCCAACCGCCCCATTGTCTGCGGTCCGTGTGACGCATGCGCACGCACATTTATATATTATACAAACCATCCACGACACATATTATCTACTATATATTATGATAGCGCACTTGTACGGGTCCAATAGACCGTGAAAGCTAAAAAATATTCCTTAATAAAATGTGTATATGATACGTTTTATTATTTTTACGATATAATATTCGTATAAATCAACAAAGTTCAAACATATCGACCGTATATCGTATAAGGGCTAGAAAGTCGAATGAATAATTTATTATAAAAAAATAAAATAAAAATTTTTTCTATCGTATTACGCGATTCTGTTTTATATAGACAAATATTTTACGTCTTATTTATCCTATTATATTATTATATAATATCGAATTCAAATATTATTATTTTAAAATGTATAGCACTTTATGACAGAACTATAAAGACTTATCACGATTTTAAAAACAAACAATTATAAGATGAGGATATAGAATACTCCGATATTTCTTGATAATATACGAGTATATAACATTACAATAGATACGACCATCGATATGCACGGCTATTGGTGCAGTTTAAAAACGTGAGCATTTGAAAAATACTGTTAAAAAATTACTGATTTTAGAATATTTATTTTTATTTTTTATGTACTTATTCTCTTCTGACGTTCGTGCATATATGAATAAATAAATATATTAAATAATATCAAATCCAAATCTTTAATTTATTTGCACTACAAAATAAGAACGCGCTTATTATACAGTTATAATATTAATATTAATTCGAAATTAAAACCGTATGAAATATAATAATGTATGAAATTAATATTATTTCGTATACATTTTTGATAGGTATTTTAATAAATATAATATAACATAAGTACGTATTTCAATGAATAACGAATAATTTACCTATATTATAATGCGAGTATACAAATACTTTTTGCCGTTCGTATATACAAAAAATATTACATTATTTATTATTATACATAAGATATAATATATAGTTTGTTCTTAAGGCCAAATATTTAAATTTGGTTATTCGACAAAAGGATAAAAAAAAAAAAAAAATCACTTCTTTGATATTATTTTATGGTTATATATTCAATAGCCAAGGATACGTCTCATTGTTTTTTAATACAAACATAGTGTTTCTTCGCGATTTTTTTTCCAACCAAGGAACATTATATAATATAGTTAAAAGTATAAGTATATTATTATACATTATTATAATTATATGTTATATTGTATTTATAATAACTAAAATCTAAAAATAAAAACATTTTATATACATATTTTCAGGATTGGACGTAAATTTTTAACTTCCAATGGTTTTTTCTATAATATTTTTAAAAATTCGTATTAAAATGTTAATTTTTTTTGTTTCCGGGGTTAACGAATAGAGTATAGAGTAAATTTTAATATATTTCTATACGCAAAATCAAATTATAAAACAATTAGGTAACATTATACTATACAAACTACATGATGAAGAAAAATGACTATAGATAGGTATTATATCAATTAAAAAATATTAATTAATTTCCAGGGTCTTAAATGACTTTACCTGCAGCTCGTGAAACCCATTTAATTGTATAGTAGACCAAAGGTTTCCAAACTGCAGTATCCAGTGGTGATATTATTTTTATTTATTTTTTTTTTTAACAATATTAATATAATATATAGGTACACACAATTTTGTACGTGTGTTTTATAGTATAATAAAATAACTTTAAGCACAAGGGAAAAAGCCCAATTCTGAAAATCTAAAAATTTTCACAAATCGGTTTTATCCAGGAATAATTTTGGGAACTTCTATATACGTACGAGGGATTTATTTTGCATACGCATTTTTGGGTGATCAATAAATTTCGCGTGTTACAGAGACCGATCATCGAAAAATACATTGTAAAATTTTATTTTCCCCCGTTTTTATGACACGAAATTTTTATATCGCTCCGAAAATGCGCTGTTGTCATGAAGTTCGCGGTTCTCGTCTGCGGATAATTGTAAGTATATAATATTATAGAAAAAAAAATGCGAAAAAAATAAAAAAATACACAACATCAGCATAATATAACAATACCATATTATAATATTTTGGTATGCCCATACTTTCGGTGTTTGCCTGTTTGTAAAATAATAATAATAATAATAATAATAATAATAATAACGACGTACGCGCGTCAAGTCGATATAGTAGCGCGGAATCGATTGGACGGTGCTCGGTCGTGCACACCCACGTGTCTGGCCGTCGGCAACAGGGGACACTCCTTCCGGTCGTTTTGTGAACCGATCGCAGTAAATCGCGGCATAACGCCCACCTCGACGGCCCGGAGATTGCCGACTGCTATTACTGCACTAAACGCAATCACGTGTGTAATAATAATAATAATAATAATAATAATAATAATAATAATAATAATAATAATTAGAGCTGGAAATTTAATGTTTTAAAAAAAAATATCAAAACAATGCGTTTTAGAATTATTTATAATAGCAAATTATGTTATACTAAGATTTCAATTTTAATTAATCTTTGGTATTTTGTATAAATAATCTGATTATTGTCTCAAAAATTATTGCTATTATATTGAATTGTATAATTATAAATTATAATATACCTACCTATTTTGTTTTAGGTATAAAACTGTTTACCATTTTTGAACAAAAATGACAGAATATTATAAATTCATTATATTATGGTTTTCGTAACAATGATTTTTGTGACAAATACTCTAAAACTAGTAGAATGCTATAAAAATTTCAAAGAAATGACATAAAAAGTTAAATTTAATGAAAAAAAATAAAAATTATATTGAAATAATCGGTATTGCGTAAAACATATTTTTTACTTACAGACTGTTTTTCGTATGTGTAAGTTTGAGGAATACATTATGAATAAAATGTAAAACGTTTTTATAAAACGTTTGAATTTTAGGTATACATATTAATTATTATATATTCGCAATTTGAGACGTATATTCGTCATATTTTAACCGGGCCATGCTCCATGCATTATTTATACGAAATTATAAAATATGGTGATGGATCAAGCACGATTTTGTCACAAAAATAATGCGATTGAAAAAAATTCTTGCGCCAAGCAACAAATTTATAAAAACTGCCAATTTTAAGTTATTTTATTAAAATTATTATTATTATTATTATTATTATTATTATTATTATTATTATTATTATTATTAAAATTATTATTATTATTATATGCGGTTTAACAATATAAAAAAAAAAAGAAGAAAAATGTAAAAGACGATTCAATGCCGCCGCATTATATCTTTCGGGCCTAATAAATAACATTTCCGCTGTAGTGAACAACGATTATTTCATATATATTTAAAAAAAATAATAATAATTTATACATATCGTTCCGATATAGATATACCTAATATAATACGCTGAATGATTATTATTACCGTGTCCGTACAATTTATTATTTATACTTTTTTTTTTCGTCATTTGTATACCTAATTTATGCGTCTATATATAAAATATTGGGTACTCGATTATAATGTACGATCCGAATGCAGCATCAAGTTATAATGTATATGTAATATAATTGTCCATGCCTACGTCACTGTACAATTTATTAAATAGTTTATGATGGTTAAATTTGGAAATATAATATTATTTATACGTATTTATCGCGTCTTATTTTCTTAACGAACAACGAACAATACTCGTATAATAATAGTCAATTGTATACTTAACATAAAATTTTATATCATATTGTTTTACAAATATGTTATAAACCTATCACTACAATCAGTGGCGTATTTTGATCCAAATTCTGTGACTCTGTGTGATGGGGTCCAAAAATTTTCTCCTATATAATAATCAATAAATTTATACTAAAAAGAATAACAAAATTTATATATAGGTATATATAATAAAAATAAGGATTGATGGTTTCTACACCACCGACTGAAATGTAGCATTATAATTACTAGATACGTATAGATATAGATACTTATTCCAAATGCCTCACCAAGTTTATCCATATCAATGACTTTTGATGTGAATTATATATTTTTTTAAATTTGATTATTGAAATATATACCAGTATATGTTTATCCTGTATATAAACAAGTCGCTGTTCAGCTGTTCTCATTACAATTTTTCATTTTTTCTTTTTTGTGTATACACTGAACCGAATTATAACGAATGTAAAATTTCGTTCAATATAAAACCATATTTATTATAATTTGTTTGTAGATCTTAAATTAAATTGATAAAAGATAACATATCCAATTTAATTGGTCATATAATTCCTAATTATTCAATTACAGAATTGCCATGGAAAGTACAATACTCACTAATCGTTATTACTGATATATGCTGCGTTCAACTTTCAATTGATCAAATTTTAATTTTTTTTTTTTCATTTTTTATTTATAGCCCTAGGTATTTAGACTAAATTATATAGTAAATGATAAATTTAAAAAAAAATAAATAAATTAAGAGATTGACTATCTTTAAATATATTAATTAATTTTAATTTTATTTTAAAAACTTAAAAAACAATGATTTTAATATAAAATGTACCTTGTTAATTGGTGAAAATAAAAATTAAAAAATATGTAATAGATAAAAAATCATTGACATAGGACGAACCTTTTAAATTTAAAACTCAAAGACATATTGAGTATTTTTTAGTAGAAATATAATATACGAATGTATTATAAATTATAATATAATATTATATTATATCAACAGGTTATCTGTATAGCAGTACAACAGCAGATAGAGTAACGTAGATAATAAATTATATTATTAATAGTTGGTCGGGGTTGAACAACATAAACAAAACGGTACGTCGAGGGTGGAACTATTCAGCCCTCCCGCGGGTAAAAAATAATAATAAATTCTCGTGCATATAATAAAAATACCTACGTATATAATATAAATATATAAGCGTGTAAAATACAAGTACACGTCGTATATAATAATATATAATCTCTGAATATAAAGAATAGGGAAACTCTTATAAAATTACATAATATCGGTATATAATATAATACATATACCTATAGGCCCAAAAACACGATCGGACATTTTGTTAGCAGAAACAGGTTAACCAGTTATTAAAACGAAATTAACTTTATCTATCAGTCATGTTTTATGGACGTCTCATCATTTTTGTCGTATATATAAATATATATTATTATAATACACCGTATCGGTAACAGATATATAATAATATTATGAAGAAAAAACGGTACATTTTCTATATTTGGTAAAACAATATCAGACATTTGACCATTTTTTAGATTTATTGTCCTCTTCCATGCCCTCGACATATTTCCAATATCTTGATTGCTGTGTTCAATGTTGCTTTGACTCTGAGGATGTCGGAGCCTGTACCATGTACCATCATGAAGTATATAAGTAACTATAAGTCTTTGAATTAGATGGACTTCGTATTGAATGTTCTCGAAATACAATAAAATTATAAATTACAATAACAATTATTGTAAAATGAAAATGACATTCGGTTTATTGTCAAAACATCATATTACATTATCGTCTTAGATAAATGTAACGACATTTAAAAGAAATATTGATAGTATATTATTTTTATCAATAACTATTAACTATTACAATTGTGTTATAAACAAAAAAAAAATTTTAATTGCCCCCCTTGGCAAGTGTTAAAACCCGCTCCTGGTTTGGGCATAAGTGAAAGGTAAACTAAAATTATGTATAACCAAAATATTTGGGGGAGCTTATGATAATTTTGATGACTATAAACTCCCATAAGTCTCACTGATTATGCGCTTATCATAAAACTAGTCGGTTCTATAGTTTGTCTTTTGAATTAGGTATTAACGAAAAAGTAATAAATACAAATCGCCGAATACAAAAATTACGATATGTTGAAAATTAGATTGTAAATTTATTAATTAAATTGATAAATATTTGATATAAATATTTAAAAGAAAAACGAATTTTCACATTAGAAAAACAAAGAACTCAAAATTTCAAAATACTTAAACAGGTATAACCAAACATAATATTTCGTATTATTTTTCGCCAATGATATAAGTAAACTTATATTATATTCCTATATTATAATTAATTTAGAAATATTCTATTGATGAAAATGTAAATATCTATTTATTATGTTGGCTGATAATAATTTATAACAATGCTTTTATTACTTAATTATACTGGTTACTATAATAGTAAATATAGTAAAGTTTGTTTTGTATAGTAGATTACTAGAATTCATTTCAATTAAATTAATAATTTAGTTTCTTTTCATTATATTTCGTTTACTTTAATGTGTCAAGTTTAAGTTTAACTTAGTTTAATAGTAGTTATGGCTAGCGGAGTTGTTGTACCTGAAGGCATTGTCCATTGATTATGTATTTACATATCCGTAACAATTGGTTAACTTTAAGTTTAGCTGTCTTCCCACCAAGGTAAGCTAAGTTGAATTATATTGATTTTAGTCAAATATGTTAACGTCTTAACGTTTATAGTAAGTACTTATTAGTAATTAGTCAATTAGATATTAATTTCTGTAATCAACTGGGTAATTTATTCCTGTATATTGACTTCAATGCTTAAAGGAAATAGAAGTGAGAAGGTGACTTTTAGATATTTATACGATTATACCTAACCTAACCTCGTACTCTAAAAATATCTATATTGCAAATTTAATATTTATATTTAATAATTATATGTACATATTTTCTACGTATAAAATATTAATAACTTTAGCAAATTTAAAAATTAAAATGACCTAAAAATGTTAAAAATACCTTTGAACTTTGAAGTAAAAATTAAGAAATTCAAAAAATATAAAAAAATTCAAAATTCCAACAAACTTATGAATTTAAGACTAATAATTTTTCCCTTCAACATATTATTATATTTTTCAAGTAATACAAGTGGGACACAGAAGTTGGGTCGTTAGGAATACCATTCTGATATAAAAGTTCAACGGGCAGAATCTATATGTTACGGGCAAATCCCGAAACTCGGTCACTTCGCGATGTGCCCGGGCAAATCGCGAAGTGACCGGTCAAATCGCGATTTGCCCAATTGGTTCTCGGGCAAATTCCGAAAATTTCCTAATAAATTAATGTATATTCAATTACAATAGAAAATAAATAACTAGCAGGTAATAAAAAATAAAATATCACCATTATGCTATCTCAAACGTAAAAAACCCAATTAAAACACACTTAGAAATGATCGTATGAAAACGAACATTTTTAACATCATTTTTACAATTACAAAATATTAATATATAAGATTACTATATAAGATAATTAATATAGATAGTTCAGATAGTTTGTTAATATAGGTAGTCTCAGTAATAAAGAAAAAATGGGATAAATACGGGACAGGGATTTGCCCGAGAACCAATTGGGCAAATCGCGATTTGACCGGTCACTTCGCGATTTGCCCGGGCACATCGCGAAGTGACCGAATTTCGGGATTTGCCCGTAACATATATATTCTTTTCAGTAAGATACAGGAGAATTCATCTACTTTTTGGATGTGAGGGTGTTATACGTTTACGTCAAATTGCATAACTAATAGTTAGTCTAGTGGACTTTATTATAATATAATATATTATACGTAAATTTGTAATGTTATAATTTAAACATAAATCAGAAGCAAATTTTTATATATTTAGTGGCGTAACTAGGACAACTAGGACCATTTTATGAGGGGTGATATGGAAAATTGTCATTAGTAAAAAAAAGAGCTGATACTGCTATGGAAGTGATACCGGTCTAAAGATAATAGTGCTGAATTTTAATTAAAATTTGAATGCAATGATATCGTGAAAACGATATTGAGCGAAATTCATCAGATAATATATGTATTAAATAAAATGTTTACATTCATACAGTCTCTACGTTCAATATAAATGCATATAAAAGATCTAAATGAGTCACCTAAATACCTAAATTTGACAATACTTCACTAAGAATTGGCTTTCGATAATAATAAGAAACATCCATATAAATACTTTAAATATCGATTTTACACAAATTTCAACACCCATAAAAATAATTCATACTTGAGATTTTTCTAATATTTCAGAAATACATTAACAAATGGGCATGTATTCAAAAATTTTTGAATGTTTTGAATTTTTTTTTATTTTATTAATCATTGTTGTAAAAGTAATGAGAAATAATAAAAATAATATACTTTTAAGCATTCTTATTATTTTCGATTACATTAAAGATATCAATATAAAAAGCAATGAAAATTTCGGTTCGCTCAGAATCTAATAATTGAGATTTGGGATTTTTCTAATATTTTGATATCATATTAAATAATATGTGAGTATACTTCTTAAAATTTTCAAACCTTAAAACCCAAAATTGTTAATTTTATCAAACATTATATAGAAAAACACTAAAATTTCAAAAATATTCAAATTTTTATATTTTGTAGAAATATTAACGTAATCGATCTAAAATTTTATCATGTATATATAGTATCTATGTTAATACTCAATAAAATTTTCAAGTATCTAAGTTAAATATAACTGGAGTTAATAGTTATTGTAAAATATTTTAATCGAATTCGTCGAAATTTCAGTTTTCGTGAAAAATGCCGTTTTTTTTTGGTCATTTTTCCTATTATATAGAGTCAATTTTAAGAAATTCAAAAAATGACCTAAATAAAGTATGAACTACATTCACTTTCCAACCGGAAACGTATACTGTTCGTAAACATGTCATCTTGATTTATAATTAAATATTATTATTTATTACTTATTAGTTATTAAAATTTGAATTTAAACAAGAAATAAAAAAAATAAGGTTCCGGAGGTTGTTCTATTATCTAAATCGCCCCCTAATTACGCCACTTAAATATACTATAAAGTATTAAAGTATATTTTATAATATTAATATATTACAATTTTTAAAGAATCAATATAAAATTATAATTCGAAATAAATGTAATATATTGGCTCATAATAATGTATAAAAATGTTTTTATATTATAATTATGCTGGCTTATAAATTTGTTTTATTATATAATATATTTGTTTACATTTTAATTAAACAAAATATGATTTAGTTTATTTTTTGTATTGCATACGCGTAAATAATATTAATTTTTAATTAATTTTATTTATATGTTTTTAATTTATTTTTTCGTTAATACTTCAAAATAGTTCTTGCTTTAAGAAGAGTTGTGATTGTGTCGTTCAAAGATTATGTGTTGTATGGTCGTAATTGGTAATTTTTAAGTCTAGTTGTCTCATTCAAGGTAAGCTAAATTAAATTTTATTAGGCAATGGCTAAGTCAAGAAGAAGTAGGTAAGTATTTAAATATAGTTCTATATTTAGAAAGGGTGTTTCATAGTTGAATTTTTAGATTTACAGCAATAAGAAAAAATATCATATAATACACGCTACTTTTATATATTATATTATATAGTATTTATATGTATATTCTTATATTAATTGTTAAATTACCAGCTAATTTATTAATGTCCACTAACCATCCCGCAACGATGTCTGCAGAGGTGGCCACCTCTCTATTGCCCTCTTCGCAGCGTCACTGTATTTAATTATTCTTATTTATAATTAATAGCTATTAATTTTATATATTATAAATAATATTATTAATTATAATTATTATTTTTATTTATTATTAATTTTATATTTTATTAATTTTTATTTATTTATTATAATAAAGTGGCTCATTTTTTTTCTCTATATATTGATTTAGTGTTCGAACTAGAAAAGTAGAAGAATATTTTTATATTATTAATAATATTTATATTGATGTTTATATATGTGTATTATTAAAAATTTAGTTTTAAGTTATTTTGTAACATCATATTTAAGACAAATTGTGTTGGAAAAAATTGGGATTTAATTTGAACCTGAAAGATGTTAACGACTCTATATCCAATAAAACAGAAACAAACAAATAATTTGAAAATGGGAAACATGTAAATTTAATTAATTAACCTACATATTTATGGCGATATATCAAGATAGTTTAGAACTTGAGGGATAAGCCATATACCAATGTATATTTTTATTTATATATCAGAACATTTGTAAGTTTTATGAAGACATAAATATACTGTTTTTATATTATATATTTTCAAACTCAATGAAATTATACTGGGAAGATTATATTATCTTAACTATAATTCTAGGTAAATATACCTACATTGACATACATAATTTAACCTTTTTTTTATGAAATTTATACCTAATTTATGAATTTAACCTGAAGATTTCGAAGAACAAGATGATTTGAATAAGTATACTATAAATATATATTTTAATTACTTAAGAACATTAATTTATTAAATATTTAATAGAATAATATATTAATGTAATTTATAATTATATTTTTATTTTTATTTTATTATGAAAATTGTACTATAAATTATTTTATCACTTAAATTACAATTTACTTTATTATAATACATTAGTACCACCTACCTAGTATAAGTTAGCATATATTAAATAATAAATATTTATGTATGTATAAGTTAAGATGTTAGATAATTACTATTTTGGAGTATGTAGATATATTATAAAAATATGAGCGTATGACGATCTGCGAATATTATAATATGTACATATGATATTATAAAAGGATTGCTAAAAATCGTAAGTAATTGCACAAGGAATTTTAAAATGAAAATATCGACATTATTTGATGAAGAGTGCTCTGGACGTTCGTAATTATTTTAAAACCTTTATATTTTATACTACGTTTTTAATTTAAATTTATTTGTAATATCTGTGTTAAATTATTTTCTTATTTTAATTACAATTTAATTTATAAAACTAAATCCCAGTAGGTATCCATAGTAGAAGTGCACAAATATAATGATATTATAGCAATGGGTTATTGAACTTAAGATTGTCGATGGATTAGATAATTGCAGCAATTTTGGAGTGTTACAAAAATTTAAGTTATTGAAAATTCGATTTGTGTGTGTGGAATTAAAAAAAGATTTTTGTAATTTGTAATTAAGGAATATATTATATACTTAGATATAATCAATAAGGAATTTCAAAATGATGATATCGGAATTTGATTGAAGAGTGGTGAACGTATCGTAACTATAATCAAAAATATTATTTTTATATTATTTTAGTATAATAAGAGCTTTTTAGTAATAATTTACTACAGTAAAATGAGATTTTGTGTACAACATAAAAATTTAATGTAATGTAATATACTAAACATTAATTATCAGTATGAATCCCATTTATTAAATCAATGTTCAATTTTTGTTAAATTTACCAAGTTTCGCATGCGAGTTATTACATATTTACCAGTTATCACTTTATCACAGTTTATTTAATTACAATTTATTTAACATAAATAAAATTTTATACAAGTACCTATCATAGTATATTATTTATTATAATAAACATAACATTTTATTTAATTATTTAATTATCCATCGCGCCCAATGGGACGCGTTCCAAGAAAAAATGACTAACGTCATTGAACTTAAATACGATAATAAAATAGAAATACAAAAGAAAAGAAAAGAAACAGAAAAATCAGGAATTTACCAGATTCAATGCAAAAATTGTGAAAAAAGTATATAGGACAAACTAGAAAAAACAGAGTAATTAGGTTTAAAGATCATATTGGGAAATTAGGAATATCAAAAATCAAGAAACAAACAAATCACCAATAGGAGAGGAGAACACGCATTAGAAGGGAACCATAATATTCAAATAATAAAATTATTAAAATAAGTCGAAAATAATCAAGAATTAAACATAAGGTAAACAATAGAAATGTCAAAAAATAAAAACAACTTGTTAAATTGGGATCTAAATCCTCTACAAAATAATTTATTAAAACTGTTATCCAAATAATTGTTAATATATATGATAATAATTGATTATACGTGTTTAAGTATAAGTGTAAGAACGTCATAACGTGATAGAGATACACCTTACAAGAGAAATAGAGAGCTGTAACAGTGTAATTATAACCTAACATTTTATATTAATTATTATTATTTTTAATTTTAATTGTGTAAAATAATTATAAATAATTTTAAATATTTATTCTAAAATAATTAATATTTTATTTATTTTCAAATTTAAAGTAGTTATTATAAGAAATATTACAAAAAATAAAATAATTGTTAGCCAGCAACATATAAATTTAATATATAATTATTATATAAGAAATAGATAATTAAAATTGTATTATTAATATTATACTCGTATTATATATTATAATAATTAGAATTAATTGAATTTTTTTAGTATTAGTTTATTTTTTTAATCAAAAACATATCTTACGCATAATAATATTATTGTTATTATATAATTTTAAAATTTTTAATGTAATTTTAAAACGTGGATTAGGCCTTAACGGGGATACCACGATAAAAAAAACGCGCCTCGTGTAATACCTCATGTAATTAAATAACGATAAAATATTATTTATTGTTATTTGGTTAACTAAGGTGGTGAGGAAATTTACACAATAATTAATGTATTCGTGTGTATAGTATATAATATTATTTTTAATGCAATGCGTGTTAATAATAATAGTTAGATAATCATTTATATAATATATATAATAATTATATATGTATATATATATAATAGAGTCTTAACTGATACTAGATAGGTACTTTGATAAGGACTAGCCAAATGATATTAGTCATGTTTTTATCAATGTACCTATTAAATTGAAATATTAAAAAAAAATAAAAAGGTATAAATATATACTATAATATATTAAATTTACATATTACTTAATATCATATCAAAATATTAGAAAAATTCCTAGTCTTAATTTTTTTTCTATCTGTTTAAATTTGATATTTTTAGTTTAAAAATAGTCTTCTTATAGTGAAATAAATTATTATATAATATAAAAATGTACTGTACATTTCATGAATTATTTTATTATTTCACGAATTGGAAAAAGACGTTTTCATTTCTTGAAGTGGTCAACTTTTCATGAAATGGACGATTTCACAGAGTGTCTATGACATACCTGATACCTATGACCTATATAAGCTTCTTATTTTAAACTTAACGGTATAATATTATATAATATGATAATAAGAATTTTGTGTATTACAAAGATAGAAATAACATCGAATAGAAATATACATACGCATACCGTTTTTGTATAGGTAACACAAAATTTTGATTATCAATGTTATTGTATATATTATTATGAAAAATAATAATTTTTAATATTTTTCTAGAATCCATACAAGTATTCTTCTTATTATTTCTCAATACTTTTACAATAAAAATTAATAGAAAAACCAAAAAAATTGGAAATTTTTTAAAAATTTCATCAAAGGATACTGATATATATCTTAACGTATTTCTCAAAATATTAGGAAAAACTCAAGACTCAATTTTTTTTTATAGATGTTTAAAGTTGAAATTTCAGTAAAATCAAAATTTAAAGTATTTATATGGATTTTTCTTATATTACAATAATATTTTAAAATAATGATAAATAGAGTTAACAAAATTTTTTAAAAATTTTGAAAATTTTATTGAAGCTTAAATATATTTTACTTAACTCAATTCCAATTAAATTTGAATTATTACGTTTACGATTTTTTTTTTTTTTTTTTTTTTTTTGTAACTGTTTAAAGTATAAAAAAGAAAATCTGATACTTTTTGTATAAGTAACACAAAATTTTGATCATCAATGTTATTGTACTCGTCTTATGAAAATTAATAATTACATAAACTATTTATATATTAAATTTCGAAAACGTCTAAATCTAAATAATATTATAGTCCTTTTGCGGATAACCGTCGAATTGAAATTACAAATTAGAAATAAAATTCTATTACACATAATATTTTAAGTACCAATATATATTATAATGCGTATATTTTTATATTATAATAATATCTATTATAATACGTGACCCGAATCCGACAGAATCCGTAGGTGTCGGGAACCGGAAACGAATTTCGCCGTCGTCATTAAAATTAGGAATCAAACTGCGGAATACGCCGTATATACGAGTATTATTTAGAAACATATCATAAGATTTATAATATAAGATCTGCTATATATAATAAAAGAAAAAGCACGACCGCAGCACATTAAAATATAATATAATATTTTAATACTTAAGCATGCATGTATATGTGCGTATACACCTAAGTATTATCGTATTTGGAATTAAACGGATATATTATATACAGGGTGTCTCAGATCTATTTACTCCTTGAAAATTAGGATTTTGAATGCTTTTTTTTTTTAATTATTAGTTAGATAAAGATCTACATATAATAATATATTTTTTTCTAAATTTAATCATCCATTAAGAAATTTTAAAAATAACTTTTTATAATTTAAGTTTTCTGAAATTTGAAAATAGCCACTTTATAGAGGATAATTTTTATAGGTCGATTTCCTAATATTTGATATAAGGAACACGTACGTACGAGTATATACGAACATGACGTCGAAAACATATAATTTTTTCAATATATTAAAAAAATTCCTAAAAATCGACATTTTTATTAAATTGGAAGGTCGACACATTAAAATGATCATACAATTAATATACTCTATATAAACTGTGAAATTTCACAAAACTTAAAATATAAAAGTTATATTTTTTTAAGGGATGATTAAATTTAAAAAAGTAATAGAAGTAATAATTATAGTCCTTTACCTAACTTATATATTAAAAAAAAAAACAGCATTCAAAAACCTTAATTTTTCGTGGAGACATTTCAATGAGTAAATAGATCTGGGACACCCTGTATATATAAATACGATTCGAAAACCGAACACATGTGCGTGTTGGTAAGATATTACAATAATATTTTTCTCGACCGCTTGTTATACTAATACTTATATAGGTATTATAATAATTTTAAATTATAATATTTTATTGGCGGATTTAGAACTATATATTATAATTACTATTAAAATATATTATTATCAAAGCCATCGTATCTTTATAGGTGCACAGGGTGATCGGACAATATAATATTATATATATAAAAAAATAATATATACCTAACATTATTTTATATGGAATTAAATTTCAAAATATTAGAAAACGATTTCCATTTTATTTGCATATATTATTATTATAATAAACTCCCGAAACTGCGTTTTTAATATTATGCTAATATAATATTACTATCATATACGTATTTTTGACAAGGTGTAATATTATGAAAAAAAAAAAATTTAGAAAATCGCCGTAAAACGGTTTCTTTAACACCGTTCTATTTAGGTATATAAATATACAATATATGACGTATAATCGTAATTATTATTTTTTTATTTTATTTTTTAATTTATTTAATAAATGCGTGTATTATAATAAATTTTATTATAATACACGCAGAAATCGATTTCGGCCATCTGAAGTTCGAAATGATCGCCATAAAAATGTATAATAATATTAAATACATAATATGCAATATTCATGAATATTATTATAATATTATTATTATAAGTACCTCGATGGTAAATCGTTATCGATTTATTTTTCCATTATTTTCAAATTTTATTTTATATTCATACGCCTTAAATCGTATGGCATTAAATCCGATTTAAAAATATTATAATAATAATTATTACCCATATAAGGATATATTTTTATAATGCGCTTGTTCGTATTTAGTGATTCAAAACCAATAGTATAAAATATACCCGAGTGTTAAGATCTGTATTTATAAAATCTCACTGTATGCATTTATATATTCGATTTTTATAATCGTCAACGATGTATTTTATTATGTTACGCCTGGAATTTAAAATTTTGGAGCGAATCTTAATGCTATATTATTTGATATTGTATTGTCCGTTACAAAATTAAACGACTTGCAAATATATCGTCCTCTGAATATTTGTATATATTTATATATTGTCCATTTTAGTTTAGCTCGACAATATCGATTAATAATAATATTTTTAATAATGTGGACGAACGAAAAACGAATTAAAAACGAATATATTACACCTCTGACCACGTGGGTCTTTTATAAAATCGAACTCGATGGCACATTTGAATGCGATGTTTATGATATAACATTATAGTACAGACTGTATACGAGAGGTTGTGTGTATAATTTTTGCATTATTACTCCTTATATATTATAATGTACACGATACAATAATATATTATATTATATTACGTCGAATGCCCAGAACTATTAGGTATAGAATTTTGTTTTATCTCGCATAAAATATAATATATTATCATATTATCGAGTAAAATCTTATAACAACACTTCCGGACTGTTCATTGATAACATTTCAATCGTATACAAGGATATAAATATCGTATATACATTGATAGTATATAATATAAGTTATAAAAATGAATAAAAAAAATTAGAAAGTAAAAGCGCTATAATATTATATAGGTATATATATATATATATTATAAAACAATATAAACGATAATAATAATAATAATACACTCGTCGAACAAGCGCGTTATTGTAAACTTTTATCTCGTGCAATAATTAATATTATGATATTAAAATATTTATATATGTTTATGGATATTATCGCGATTGAAGTATTAGAAAGTTCTCCACTTGCCTGTCCGAGAGTATATAATATATTTACCTAAATAAATTACATAAATATTATAAGTATCAAACTGAAATGTTTCGAGAAATCAATAATTATGCCTATACGTATACAGATATAATATGTATAATACAACCTACCTATATTTGAGCTGCAGGCGTTATGCAAATATAAATAATATGGTTTTCACATATACCTAGGTATATACATATGGGTACCTATTTCGTTATATTATTATACTAATAATTATAAATTCAACCATATTTAAAAAGTAGATTTATAATAAATGAACATATTATATATATATACATATATAAACTGATAACAGATTAACAATGTTCGTTAAGTAGGTAATGTATTTTATGCGTTCAAAACAGATTACAAATTTTTAAGCGATACACTTACAGCTTTGACTAGGTACATTGTATATTTACTTTAATTTAAATTGTTATCACAAAATTAATAATAATTTATACAGGTATAATAAACAAGAATTACGCGTTTTAAATTCAAACTCGACGATTTAATAATTATATTAACATATTATATTATGTTATATGAGCCCGTTATACTATTATTATTATTATTATAATTAATATATAATGAACTATATAGCGATTCGTAATAAAGATTAACGAAAAAACAAACGAAAACAACAACATTTTACACGATTATATAATGTATATTTTTATACCATATTAAAATACACATAATTATAATAGATCGAGGGTCAAAAATATTGTCTTATATTATATAGAATATATTACAGAACAGTGTGCGTATTTTCTAGTAGGTATACATACGACAGTCTTTTATAATTCGTGCGTCATTATATTGTATAGATTATAACGTTTTAAATATAATAATTCCATCTTATACTTAAAATTCGCAGTAATTATTTTGTATGGATTTAACGTACGGTTAACATTACCAGAATTTCGACTCTGCGTGTTTATTGTACGTCGAATTTATAAATTATAATGAAATTTATATATTTATTCGCGTACATAAAAAGTGTTACCTATAATGTCGATAATTTTATTTGTACGAAAAATGCATAAAGTAGGTATATAATAGAAATATCGAAGTGTTATACTCGAATAACTTACGACGCTCATTCATCAAACGACGTAGAATATTATAGTTATACTTATAATATATCACGTTTATAATTCGATTTGGCGGTCGCAAAAATGAAAACGAAACGTGTACACTTTGCGCATATTATACCTTGATATTATAATACACGATGTTTATAAAATATTATACATTATATTATATTGTATATACGTATAAATATATCGTCGAAAAGGGAACCACGACAATGCGTGCGTTCGTATTATTTTTTTTTTTTTCCATTACGAGTATAATATACGTATAATAATTTCTAATTCCGAGACACATACGCGAGTGGCTTTCGAGCAAACGAGAAGCTGCGGTTATAAGTTATAATATTCATATATGTATTGTTATTTGTTACCACAGTGATTCCGTGGTATATACCTGGAATATATCCGCAAAATATATACGGTTTATAATACAATCGATATAATTTCTCGAATACGACATAACAATAATACACGTTGAAAATATTAAATAATTTATTTTTTTTTCGATTTTAATAATTTATATATGTATTATGTAGGTATACGCACAAGTAAATGAAACATGACCACAGAAAGATGCACTTTTAATTGTTTTGACTGTAATATTATATATTAATTATAGCGTTATAATAACTGTATGTTATTCTTATTACGAATCAAAAGTTTTTACCGGAGTGACTTGGTCGTCTTTTACATGGGGCAAATTATTATAAATATAAAATATTGTATTACATTAGGTACCTATTAATCTTAATAAAGTGGTGTAATAAAATTAATAGAAATATATAATAATATTTTTATTAAATTACAAGATTATTAAAAAATATATATAAATTTCAATCCGCATACAGAAACCTCCTTGGAGTATAAATTTTATAGTGATAATAATATTTCGTATATTTAAAATTAAATTTTTTTTTCCTAGGCTCAAAAGTTAAATATAGTTAATTATTATTATAATTTCTAAACGTGTTTAAGTAGTCAAAAAGGGCAATGACCGTCTTAAACATTTTAAGGGGGCAATCGTCTCTCCTCGACATCACCCCTATTTATGCTTATGTTAAATAACTAACTAACTATATACTTGTACGATTTTTATAGATTTTCCAATAGGTATACTCGTATTATATACAATAATATTAGTACTGCAGAAACGGAATGAAACAGACATATATTGAATATATAAAAAAAGCTCCTTATTTATTAAAATCACAATATTATCGGACATTTATCATTCTAAGGCTAAGACAATAATATGATGATCAGTTATTGAAACGAATAATGTGTAGTTTTTCGTATATAGACATGACTTTTTAAATAAGAAAATATCTCATTGATATCTCATCGTTTATTTATAAAATTATGCACGTCTATTTCATGTATAAATACTAAATATTTTATTTATGTCTATAATATTATAATGATAAACAGTATATAACGATCGGATGAAATTCCTATATTTCCTACAACTGCTTCGACTGTCCGAGCAGCAACAAAATATTACTTATACTTAATTTAAAATGGAAGATAGTTTTTCCTGTGTGAAACAATATTACGTACAAATGTTATTATCTGTTACTGTTATCATTTTTTTTGTTCATTTTCGTCGTAATTAATATTGTATTTATTATAAAATTCAAACGTGGAAACTATAGGTACATATAAACATAAACATAAACATAAACATATGTACGAAAGAATATTTTTTTAATGAATGCGTATATAATACATGTAAGAATACCCACGACGCAATATGTGTATTATAATAATATGTATAAATATACGTATACATTGTATAAGTCTGAACACGGTAAATTGCATGCAATATTAATTTTTTTTAAAAAAAATAAAATAAAAATGATTACTGTTTACTGTTTACTATATAATATACAATGTATACACGTATATCAATAACAGTTACAATCGATTTATCACGCGGTTGGTGCTCGCACGTTATAATAGATTTATAACGTTTTATTTTATTTAGAAAACTAAACAAATATATATATATATATACCTATATGCTATATATAATTATTATATGGTTACACGTTTATAACCGCGGTTACGTTATCGTGTAAACGACGGTTTACTCACACACAATAATATGATGCGTGCATTTAAATAATAATATATGCGTTTATACTGTAGGTATAAGTATTTTATTCGTATTATAGACGTTTACCTATTCATACGATATGATAATGTGAAATTCGTACCCTTCGTGAATCGATGATGCGATTAGCGATTACTTATTATATAAACTTTAAAAAAAAAAAAAACATATTTTATTTTTTATTTTTTAATTATTATAAAACGTCATACTGCAAGAGTTGTATGCAATACGATATACCTAAATGTAATATTGTAAATACGAATAATAATACATAGTAATATTATTATTAATATTTATTGAACATTAATTACACACACCACTCATATCATAATATATTATAATAATTATAAATACAAGAGTTTTAATATTATACAATATAAATATACGATTTGATTTTATGATGCGTTTTTTAATAGCGCCATATACTATATAGACATGGAGTGAAATTAAAAATATATTACATATTACATACGCGTATACGTCTTATCAACATTACAAATGGGTACTGACGTTATTATACGAATTATTTCTTATATTAGTCCGTGTAAATTTGTATAATTACATTTTATTTTAATAATAATAATAATTATATATTGTATTAATGTGTATAATGATATATAGTGTCCTCAAATTGAGTTATTTATTTTATTTGTAGCTCTCGTTTCTATAATAAAACATACTATATATTATATATGTTAACTTTTTAACGGCTTAACAGTTTTAACGGTTATATGTAGAGAGACCTCCGCAGTTGGAACAAATTATATATACAGTTTTACCGAACTCAATTATAAATCGTTATGTTTCTAACTAGATAATACGCGGTCAATTCAAAAAATACAACGTTGAAACGTACACATTATTATATACGAGTATTCGGTCGGATATTATTACACTCTTAACATTAACTTTTTTCCCCCTTATCTCATTTTCCTAAAGCAATAATTATTATTTTCTTGCGTTAATTTATGAGTATACAGATACACCCATTAAAAAAATCGCAAAGAAAAATGTATAACGTTCTATTATGATATTTTAATTTTAAAATATATATTTATTATATCTAAATAAAAATATTTATTATATAGGTATAGGTACGCGTTAAAACAGTTATTTATTTTACTTAGAAAATTCAATATAATTACTTTTTTGTGCCAATAGCATACAATTATAATACATAAATTCGTATAGATTTATTATTTATTATTATACATAAATATTATTCACGTATATTTCAATAATTTATACTCGTATATGTACAATTTTCTTATACGGATATCACATAATATTATGTTATAATATATACGATGTAATCATAAATTATGATAAGTTATTCAAATTATTACGTTTTAACGTTTTATGTAATATCATATTATAAAATACGCGCGATAAATATTAAGAGATGGCTCAATTAAAATTTCAAATACGTATCGGTATTATAATAATAATGCATTTTACATAAATATAAGACTTAATATGTAAAATTTATTTCAGAATTTAATTACCTATTATATAAGTTATACGTAGGTACTCATATATATTATATTATGTTATAATAATTGTCGGTAGGTTTTATTAAATTTTTAATTAACGAAACATAATAATAAACCGATGATAAATATTAAATATACGCACGTAAACATAATTTAATATTGCATTATATCAATTATAATTTATAATTAATGAAAAACGTAGGTATAATAATAATTATATAATAATATGAAGATGAACGTTTTTCATTTTTTTTATTATCATATCAAATATGCGTTTCCGAATCCTTGGATATAATAATTAATATAGATTATTATATTGTATGTACAATTGGGCTGTATATCTACAGAGTAAAACAAATTATTAGTTATACCAAACCTAATTATTACCTGATTTCATATTTAATAAAATATTTAATATACAGTGTTATCAAATGAATATAATTATAAATATAACGCACTATCATGTTAATTACCTGCCTACACGAGGCGGACAAAAAAAAAAAAAAAAAAAAACAGACGAAAACGTTTTACAAGGACATCGTCACTTCATAACAACACCTACGTTTATTAATCAACGATGTAATTGGGTTACTCTAACTTTTTTTTATTGCTTAAGATTATAAGTGTTATATTATTATTATATAACAGTTACAATAATATAACAATATAAGTTGTTTATATTATAAGTGTTATATTGTATAATATACTCATTTATAGATATATATCGTATTAATTACCGATATTATAAAGCGTAACGTAAAAATATACAAAATTTATCGTTATCAAGGGTGGCCAACCTGCGGCTCGAGACTTATTTCTAAAAGACTCAATAATTTTTTACTAATTTAAAAAAAAAAATTCTATTTATTAAATAAATATAATATAAATAATAATAATAATGCATATATAATAATAATAATAATAAAATTATAATATTTAAGTATTTTTGTTTTATTATTTAATTTAAGTAAGTGTAATTTATTAGTTTGAATTTTTTTATAAGGCTTTTGAAGTCTAGATTCATCTCATTATTATACATTTTATTACTACCTTCATATTTTAATTTAATCTATAAAAAGTCCAATAAATGGGACAATAATTACATGTAATATTAAAATTCCCCTATAAATATAATATATAAATTAAGAAAATTTTTTTTTTTTTTTCCTCTTAAGGGGCCTCTCTACTCCCAATATTTTTGTTAAAAACTACCTAAACGCTTGACAAAATTACTTGTAGTAGCTGTGATCGGATTTCAATTCTGAAAAAATATTAGAATTAAGAAATAAGTGTTCTAGAGATTGTACGTCGTACTTTTATCAATTTTCATTTTCTACTCACATAAAAAAATGATTGAATATTGTAAAAAAATACGTTTTTAAAAATTCAATTAATAAATTATAAATTTAATTATGTAAAAATCTACTTCGTACGATCTCTTGTAAATTTGTAGCTGAATCCAAATATTTTTTCAAAATTGAAATCCGATCATTTCAACTACATGTTTTTTTTCATATATTTCTCCTTGTGTTTTCAATGACATGTGCATGCGCGTACTACCTTCTTATTTTATATATGCGTGAATGTTCTACACACACACTAATATTCATTTACGACTACCACAATGACAACACTAATATGGGTACTTTATGAAATTGCCTATATTGAACTCCTTAATAAATTGCAGTAGAGAGGCCCCGTTGCAATTTTCTGATGTGGCTCGCAAGTCACTTCATGTTGATGTCATCATTCTTAGTTCTTATTATTCACATTATATGTCTATGGTTCTTATACATAATATAATACTCGTATGTGTTTAAATAATTATTTTTTAATCAAAAATTTTTTACCGAAGTCTATTCTGTAATAATTATTAATACCTATATCACTTGATTTCTTTCAATGCTACGATTTAATTTTAAATATTTAAAATAATTAATAATAATTAGGTGTATACAATTTCTAACTATTATTTTAAACTATTAACACGAAAAATAAACCTATTTATTATATACATATCTAATAGATAAAAATATATAAAAACGTATGTAAGTATATAATTATATAATATATATGTATATTATTTTTATTTTTTTACTATTTACTATTATTTTTAAAATTATGAATTAGCTTCCAAAAGATTATTTTAACGATTTAGTAAGAATCTTTATAGGTACACTAAAATTATGTTACCATCATAATTTATACTTTATAGTATTAATTAGACGAAATTTCCCACCGACTTCAATGAATATAGTTTTTGTGGTTTTGCCATAAAACTGATGAAGAAATGACCCGAGTCGTTAAATAATATTAAAAGTTCACAAACCAGCTATCATCTATACTAGAACCGCGGTTATAAAGTATGATTAAAACAAGTAAATAAAAACACACTATACTCAGAAATCATAATGAACTAGTTTATGAATGTACCTATTACTTTATAAAGTGAATAACGGTTTGACGAATTTACAGTGTAACTTACGTACATTATAAATATATTTATATATATATATAAAGGTTTAACAGGTCTAATAAAATCCAAAGTCTAATTTCATAATTCTATTTACAACGCATAAAAAATATAATAACACCTACTCAACTATATAACATGATATATACATAATATGCGAGTAAACAAGACAGATCATTTTTATGACAATTTGGAGATATATTTAACATTTTTTATTTTTTAAAGTAATCATTAAAAAAAAAAAAAAAAAAAAACGAAAATATAATAAAATATTACTACGAACCTTTATAAAAAATATATTGTGCAATTTTTATACAAATAATAAGATTATATACACGATTAATAATAATAATAATAATAATTATGTTTAATACAGAAATAGGGTAATGTTTTTTTTATATAAAATATTTGTATTGAAATATACTTGTTATTTAAAAACAACATATAATATATAATGAATACAAAAAATTATGAAACGCTTGAAAGCTTAGAGACAAAAACAAAATAACTTTTGTGATAACTGATAAGTATATTCGTATCAAATTGTATATAAAAGTAGACTTGCACGTTAAACGTGTCTATCATGTTTACTAACGTAAAGTTACATACGAAAAATTGTATTTTTATATAATTTAAAGAAATTTATATAAAATATAAACCGTATAAAATACATCATAATATAACGAAAATAATATAAAATTTTTTGGAGAATTTTTTTACGAATCAAAGCGTTTATATACGCGTTTTTATATAATATAATATTATATAGTACTTATATACCTATATGGTTAATAAAAAAAAACATAATATAGGTGTAATTTGGACAGAAAATTCCGTTCTTCGATCCAGACGAAAACTTACAGGACTCGAGAACTCTGCTCACAGCAGATCTTTTCGACGTTCGTCCACACATATTATATATTTTATTCATAATATTATATAGTGTGCGTGCTTATAATATATACTTAATATTATTAGTCATTAACCGTATAGCACAGCGGCGGTTATTATTCAATCCGGAAAAGATCAATGACGTGTTCGTACACCTATTATTATTATTATTATTATTATTATTATTATTATTATTATTATTA
>JAIUCT010000001.1:36337463-36375390 GCA_021307375.1 Tetraneura akinire | reverse complement strand
ATTATTATTATTATTATTATTATTATTATTATTATTATTATTATTATGTATTATTATAATACTTGATATTCCTATATAATATACTTTATACGTATACATTGTCGCCGCCACCCGGTGTATATACGGATATAGAAAGTGCGCTATTAGGTATCGGTCCATAACATTTTAATATTATGACTTATGAGAGGATACACCTTGTTATTATTATATATTTTTTTTTCCTACCATCGCCATACATTTTTTATAAATCCCATTTATACCGTCAAAGAGCGGACAAATAATGCGGTATACTCTTCTTATATACAGGTACGACGTGTATATATCTGTATATTATATACGAGGAACGGAGGGAAAATTCCGTCACACGATGGACCACCGCGCGGACCCACGTCCCTATAACTCACTGCTTATAATATATCCCCGCAGCTCGTTACCGTTATTATACATATTATAATATATAGGTATACAGTATATTATGGTTATAATGTGCATAAACACCAATATATTATACCGCGGTCCATAAGATATACCTAGGTATACATATTATAATTTATAATATATAACGAATATAATATAATATGGTTATAAGTTATAACCATAACCGTATATATATATTATAATATACGCAAAGCCGCAAACAAAATATAATAATAATAATAATATAATTGCTGTTGGTAATTATTAGTATACGTCGATTATCAATACATTATGTAACTATATGTTTACATTTTATGCATGAATAATACGCATTAAAATATACAAAAATATACGCATCATCATCGATCCATCACGACTCGCACGGAAACTATATATAATATATTATAATCGTACTACGTCTGTACGACATATTTTATTATTGACTGTTGAGTATATTATATTAATGTTATTTATATTCGTCGAAAAATACGATTTCGTCCCATCATTTGACGCGGTTTTAGCGTATATGGCGTACCAATCCTTAATATTCATCAGTCGGTTTCTACCTGTAATTTGTCATTTAAAGCGAAATCAAAACGAATATACGTTTTGGATGTATATACCATCATTGTACTATATGTTTGTGTCATATACACGAGTATATATTATTATATTATCAATTATTATTATATATTCATATAACCACTCCAGTCATTCCACACAATCTATCTTTGCATTCTGATCTCAGCCACACTCATATTTTCTTCCTTCATTTACTATCCAACATTCTGAACCATTATCCATTTTGTTGGCCTCATCTTCATTATGTTATATCATGTTATACCAATTTCTGGACCACTTTTAAAGTCATACACCATCGAATCAGTTTTACTCTTATTAATTCTTATATAATTTTTCGTCATAGACGTTGATCTCCACTATTTAAGAGATTAAGACTTTCATTCGATTCTTCTGAACTCTCTCCCACTAACATCATCTGCATTCATCGTGTTTATGATGTATATTATATGTATATTATATCTCATCTGTATGTATTTTGTTATCTCATCAATCACTAAAGATAAAACTATGATAAAACTATGTGAATAACATAAATTATTATATTATCAGAAGTTTTACCCGAGAGGACGAGAATATAATTATAAAGTATCAAAAACATATATTATGTAAAATATTATGTGTATTTCTTATCAAAAATTACACGTAGATATTATATAAAATTATAGAATTGTAGAAAAATGGTTCCATGATATGTAATATTATAATATACTTATCTAATAAATAATAAATAATAAATTTAAAAGGCGATGGCTTAACATTAGATGTACAGATTACAAACTAATTCGAGATCGGAGATGATCTTAAATCTATTTAAAATATTGATCATCCTGTATATATATATTATATATATATATTATTATACCTTTCCAATGGTTCTGTACTTATGAATGTAAATATATCTATCCGAGTTTAATATATTAGAGGGCATTAAAAACTATTATATTATTAAATATTCCTAAATCAGAACATTAACCATTATACTAATAATTAGTGTTTTACAAACGATATAATGCGAAATATAAAACTTATCCTAGATGACTTTTAAAATCCCCGAGGTTTTTATCACATATTATAAAGAAAAAAATTATAATTTTAGGAAATTTTCAATGTTCAATTATTTCACGAAAAATTAACATATATATTTTATTGTTTAAAATTTTTATATTTATCACGTATTTAACTAACCTATTTAAAAGTCCAATAAAATTGACATGTCTCTTTAAGAAAACGATTGAGAAATTTAAACAATTACTTTAATAAATCATGTATCAACTAGTGGAACTTATTCTCCATTCGTGATAATGAACGTTTATTACTCTAGTATTTTAAATCGTTATTTAAATCACAAAAAAAAAAAAAAAAATGTTGAACCCATATCATTGAAATATTAGTACTAGTACTTAATTTGTACATTTGGATAATTATGGAATAATGTATATTTATTAAGTATGACTAGTCGGTAATTTATATATTCTTCTGATTTACATTTTAAGATGATTGGTGGATTGGTGATCTAACATTATAGTCATTTCAATTATTATAAGCCTAGTATGTCGGATATAAAATAAATTTATTGGTTATTTTACATAATATTACAATACACAATACTTTTTAGACAGTTAATGACTACTATAATTAGGTATTATATAATATATAAATAATAATAATAAAGTTGGTACTTATTATAATTACCGATATAAAATTATATTAATGAATTCTCGTAATGCAATTTGTATAAAAAAAAACCACAAGTAAATATTTTTTTACAAATTAATTAATTTCATTTATATTATTATATAAATTATTAATGTATATTCTCAAATAACTTTTCTAATTTATAACAAATTCAAAATAATTATGAATATACTTTATACGTAATTAATTAAACGTATATAACGTATAATATCAATATGTTTTACATTATGCTTACAAGTAATAATTATTACAATATAAATTAATTATTTTCTTGAAAAACGATTACAATATTTAGCATTACAATGACACTTTAATTGTACGTAAATCATTTCTTGTTCGCGTTTCTTTGATTTGCAAGAAAAAAATAAATATGGATATACCATTAATACTAATACGACAAACATGAGTGGCGAATAATTGATCCACGAATTAAAGTTTGCATTATTATTATCCCTATAATCGTCCATATTGTAATCACTATAAAATAATAAAAAACAAAAAAAAAAATTAACATTTCATATTATTATTTTTACAATTTTTTATAAACCTTAAAATGTTAATTATACATGAATACATTAAATTTATACTAAATGGAGGTATATAATAATTTTTAATTAAAAATAACAAAAATATCATAACATGATATTTTAAACATGCTAATTTTAAATTTTGCAGTATGAAAAAAATAATTTGTTTTTTTAATTTAATATAAACTGAGAATTGTTAAGAAAATATTAATTATTTGTATGCATAAATAATGAACTAAAATCATATTTCAAAAATATATTTACAAAATATTATCAGTAATATTGATAAGTGTATAGTATTGTATGATGAAGATGGACAGTATTGTTTTTTGATCAAAAAAAAAAAATGGAAATCACTCGGGTGTCTTTGATTATATCCGGTAATTTAGATATATTATGAAACTTTGCGATTTATTTTTACATATATTAATCATATCGATATAATATTTTAACGTTGTAACGTAGGTACATAAAAATATTTTATTAAATTAATTTAACATTGAATATTATCATAATATAATTATAATAATATGTGAGTGAGAAAATAATTTTTTTTATATTAAGGTACAATAACTTTAATCATAGGCTAATCGACTCGTATTATCATCAATTATCATCTCACAACAACTAAGATAAGATCATATGTTGATTTCAAATTTTAAGTTTGAACTATTACTGTCTACTGTGAGCTCTGAAACAAATAATCTTGTTTCCACGTCAAATGTTAGTTGAATAATATTATAACACTCTTAGAGTCGTACATATACAATAAAAATATTATTATGTTAGGTACGGGTAAGTGAATATAATCTATATTTTGATTTTGTACACACATATATATATATATATATATATATAACTAATTATAAATAGATATACTCTGTCCAAAATAAGAAGACATCAAGTTGCGCATCGATTGTGGCGCGCTCTCGTAGAATGTCATATCAACTACACCATAAATTTTCATTTCCGAATACTTCCGACCTCTGCCGACATGTATACAGGACGCTCTGTATTCCTAAATTTAGGTTAGGTTTTCTGTATATAGTCGATTTTAGAGACTTTTGGTGGGGGATGCGCGCCGCCGGACGTAAATTGGTCCGCCGCCTGGTGTCTTCTTATTTTGGAGTATAGTACTTATTTTTTTAAAAAATGATATATCATTGATAACTTTTTTAAATTTATTATGGTTTTTTTTTTTTTTTTTTTTTCGTATTTGAGAAACAAATATTTCGGCATGATAACATTAAAAGCCTATATAAGACATTAAGACCCTATCCACCTATATACGAGTATAAACCGCTGTCACAAACTTACTAATTTGTAGTAATCGTGTCCGTGATGGAAACAGTGGCCGTCGTCGTTTCGTCAATGATGGACGTTACCGTTTCATCATCAGTGGCCATTGTATAATCGTAAATCTTTGTTGTCATTTGACAGTCGCAATTATGCGGTTGCGGAGGTGTTATGGTTTCGCCGATCTGCGGTCCGACATCGAACGCTCCGTAGTTTTTTGGCGTGACGATGTCACTGGACCGAATTCGTATGCCATGCGTTGTGTCTCCCGAGTCAACGATTGTGGTCATTTCTGACGTATCATCGATGGACATATTATTATGATCAGTAGTCGCCTCAGTTCTGGTGGCAAACGTTTCGACTCTAGTAGCGAACGTTTCGGCTTCAGTGACGAACGTTTCGGCTCTAGTAGTGAACGTTTCGGCTTTAGTGACGAACGTTTCGACTCTAGTAGCGAACGCTTCGCCCTCAGTAGCGAACGTTTCGCCCTCAGTAGCGTACTTTGAGACCAGATCGTCTTCGATAATCATATTGTCATCTGACCGTCGTCTTCGATAACCATAAGTATCGATCGGATAACTATATGAAAACGTCATGAAGACGAAAAACAAAGCAACGGCCGCGTAACACATAATAACGTCAGTTTGTCAGTTTTAAATATTTATATTTTAAACAATTAAAACGAAATAACAAAAACAATACGATCGCGTTAAATAATTAACAATGACAAAATTATTATCGTTATAGTTTGTGTGTTTACACGACTTTCGCCAATGATAACTAATGGCAACTATAAGTCTGTGTTCTCCATGGAAACTGCAAGCAATAATAATAATTATAAATTAAATTATTGTTTATTATAATCTATCGATTTGACCGCACAACTTTTGACAGAAATGTTTTGATTTATAATATATTATTATTATATATTTTAACAAAAAAAAAAAAAGATGAGCTAAAATTTTAATCAATACTTCTAAAATTGAACTTCGCTCAGTATCGATTTTTCGAATGTAATGGTTTATCATTGCATTCAAATTCTAATTAAAATAAACACTATGATTTGCACACCTATATCCCTGCGGCTGGAGTATTAAAACGTCCATCACATGTACACAGAATACATATTATATGGTCACTTCAAGAATCTCTTAAAATTACACGAGGCCCCTAAAATGGGACGTTTTTTTAAACAAAAATTTGTTTAATATTGTCAAATTGATAATATTCACCTCAATAAATTTCAATTTTCCGCCATTCCAATCAGCCGAGCGCAGCGACAGCCCCAAGCATGCACATTTAGGATCATCTATTCATTTTGATATTGATGAATATTATTTTACTTACATTTGCATTTATTATTCAAATATTCCTTAATTATATTTAAAACAATAAGAATACAAAAATTATTTAATTAAGACCCGTGGAAATGAAACAATAATAAAAATTTATAAAAATAAATAAACAATTTGTTCTACTCATTTTTACAGTCATTATTATTAAATATTTTTTTTATTATAAATATATTTAACGATTAAATGCAGATAAAAAAAAAAAAAAATAATATTTTTGTGTGATTATAAATATGTTATAATATTGTAAAATAAATAAGAATTTTTTCATATTTTCTTAAATAATTCCTTTTTTTATGAGTTTTTCCCATGCGCCTTGGGCATTTCTAATTTGGCCCAGGCATGCTTTTGCCCATAACATTTATGTATACATTATAATAATACAAGCTGAATTATATTGTACTTGCACTACATTATATTATTATAATTTTATATTTTGTCAGTCAAATCATCTTCTTTTCCGTAATAAAACATTACAACTATATTACCACTCGTAAAGTTGAAACTATTTTAATTAGATATATAGGAATATAACATATTATAAATGTTTATAGATTATAAAAATAGATGTTATGACCATGTTAAAATAAGTTATGTAGATTTAAAGTCACAAAAAAATAATAAATGTATGCCAAACATTAACATTTTAACATACATAATATAAACTAGGTGTAGTCTAAATTTGAAGGACAAAATTATTATTATATTATAGGTATAAATTTCAAAAACATTATTTAACCACTTTTATTACACTAATATATTTGAGACATGCACTAACATTAATGAATAAATAATTGATAATATGCTATAGGTTCTAATTTAATGAAAAGTGATAAAAATTTTCATTCGTAAATTCCTATATATACGAAATTATAACAAAATCATTTTACAACTGATCACTAAAAATTGACGTATAAATAAGATATATAATACGTCTTATTATTACATATTGTAAAGATAATAATAATAAAATCAGTGGCGGCTGCTGGCACGGATCGTACGTTTAAAGAAAACTTTAAAATTTAATAAAATTAGTAATATATTATTATATTATACCAATATACTTGAGACTTGACCCAAAGTGTCGTCCAAATAATTAATAATTATAACCTATAATAAATGCCACAGATTTTATTTTTCTGGTTCGCATAAACACGTGGCAGAGACGTAACGCATTATATTTTTAATCATTCAACTGCAGAATTGAATTGAATAATACTTTACTGCTTATAAGATACCCGTATTACTGTATGAAATATTAATTTATCGTTATTTTCCATATGAAGAGAAATATTTAAAATTGTACCATCCATTCTGTGATCATCACGAGCCACCACTGAATAATATATTATAATATATATAACAACCGTACCATAAACGGTTTAAAAGTAGAAAGAAAAAAAGGAATATTATAGTCATTATGAAAATTCTAAATTCTCTATATAGTAACGTGTGATTAGGTTCTATATAAATTCCTTACAATAATGGTTTCATATACACGTAAACGTAATTTAAAACAGATTAAAATTCATATAAACAACTATATTATAATCGAGTGTGTATAATATTGTTTTAAATAAACATATTTTAATCTACAATTTAAATTTTATATACGTTTATGAGCAACACGTATTAACATTATTAGTGCCTACAGGTAAATAATAAAATACATTTTAAAAATTGGTAATTAAAACTAAAAGGTGAACGTAAAAGGTAAAAAAAGTAATCTATAATATCTCGGCCATAAAATAAATAAATTTATAAACATAAAAGATAAAACATATATATTTAATATAATATAGCATAGTGTTGGTAAAAACTAATTAATATAATTTTTTTCATAATTAGACGAACTGAAAAATATTAAACGTACCTATTTTATGTACCTAAGTATAATACATGCTTATTTTTTCATAGGAATACCGAATACAAAAAAAAATTAAACAGTTAAATTTTATTTTAATATTTTATTATATTCGTACACCTTCAGTCTACCGAATACCGATAATAACAAATTCAAATTCAAATAACCATCACATGTACATATTATATGCATGATCAAGGCCGTAACTGAGGGGGGGTCCAGGGGGTCCGGACCCCTCCAGAAATTTTTCCAAAATCTATATTTTTTAATATTAAATAAATTATTAAAAATTTACTATCCCAATAGTAGTTTTATTATTATTACTAAATGTTATATTATAAAATAAAAGGAATTATATTTCAGAATACTTGTATTTTATGTCAACGGAGAAAATCTAATAAATAATAATATTTACTTCAGTAAAATTTTCAAACCATAAAACCCAAAACTGCCAATATTATCAAAGATTATATACATAAAAACGAGAATTTTGTGAAATTTTCAAAGTCCTATATTTTGTAGAAAAATTAACGTAACGGTTTCAATATTTCACCACATATATATAGTAGCTACGTGAACACCCAGTAAAATTTTCAAGTCTTTAACTTCAAAATAGCCCGAGTTATCGTATGAAATATTGAAATTAAATTCGTCGAAATTTCAGTTTTCGTGAAAAATGCTGTTTTTCGTCATTTTTCTACCGTTTAGGGTCAACTTCGATAAATTCGAAAAATTAACCAATTAATGTATCAATTACATCTACTTTCCAACCGGAAACATATAATTCTATTCGTGAAAATCGGAGCATTATTTCGGGTAGTAAAAGTGTCTTCAGACCAGAAAAAAAAAAAAAAAAAAATTACACACATCATTGTAAAACCAATACATTCTTCGCTTCGCTCAGAATCTAAAATTGGACCCCCCCCCCCCCCGAAAATTTTTCTCAGTTACTGCCTTGTGCATGATACGAGTATAATCGATTTAGAAATAAAATTGTAATATATAAATATAATATAATATTCATACACTGTATAAAATATATTATTATGCCGACAAAAACATTAAAAAATAATTTTATTTTTACAAATTAAAATTAGTTATAAATTTATAATATAAGCATAAAATTATTTTCTAAGGGTAACGCAATAAAATACGTGAATATATTATAAACAGATAAATGATTTAAAATTATCGTCTCGGCGGTATGTAATAATAATAATTGATTTATTTTCCATATTATTATTATTATTATTATTATTATTTTAATATTATATTATTTACGTTAAAAAACGATATTTGTATATTATACTCGGGTACACAGCGATTTAAGAAATAAATCACGATATAATATGCGCGAAATACTTGGATTATTACCAGCGACCTCGAACTCCGGCATACCAACGAGACGGATAAAAATAAATATAATATAATAAATTAATAATCAACGAGTTTATTGTTTTACGCCATAATTAATTATATAAAAAAAAAAAATGGTCGTAAGTACGTACTATAAGTAAACGTAATTATAACTAGGTATTGAAATTTTAAAATATGTAATTTTAAATAATACATAATACATAATATTATAAATTTATATAAACGATTTTACATGTATTTTCAACTACAATTAATGTATTTACGTTTTTAATTTATACATTTATAATTATAATATTGCATATAGAAACAGTGTGTCCGTATTTATATCGAATCGTTTTCATATTATTGTATGGGTACGTCATATAATGGGCGTTTAATAATTATTACAAAATTATTATAACTCCTGCAGTGAAGTGTATAATATGAAATAATCATTAATGCACGTATATTATTATACACGAGTATAAAAATTTTGTTTTATTCCTAATACGAAATAATATATGTAGGTAATTATATATTATTTACATAATTATATAGCCATATATGTATAATAATTATAATTATTATTATACAAAATAACGGAAGGAATATATAGAAAAAAGAACCCCAAAATAATAATATTATATAACATTGACGTGCGTACCCAACTATAGCCTGAGCCTGTATTAGGGGTTGCTAAACTGCTAAACATTTTCTTCTTCCCACGTCTATAAGATCGAATTTCGCATAAATATATGTAGTCGTATCACGTATATGTATTATAATTATGTACTTTTGATCGTTTAAAATTATTCTAAATATATATTAATATGTAATATTATTGTAACGACAAAATAACATATTACAATATTATAATAATACACGAAATTCGTACAATGATGAAGACGAACCGTTTGGCCACCCTTATGTTGTTGGACCTCCTCGGTTTGAATATCGCGTGTGTATTTCCGACCCGATAATAGGACGATGCATTCCAAAACACACATCAGTGCGCATAGCGTCGTCGAACGTGACGTCGAAGGATTCCGTCCCTAGTTAATATAACAATATACGTTTGTATATACGTGATAAGGTATACCCGTAATCATACGAACGTCGTTTCTGCAGACGATTATCCTGCAACAAATAGCGACACGTATATATTACCTATACGCACAGAAATGATAATATATTAAATATATATAATAATAACGAACGGTAAAGTAATTTCTTTCGCGTTATATTCTATACGTATACAGGATGATCGAAATTTCGTGTTACAAAGATATTGAAAAAATTTGTAATCTCCTGCATCATCTGTTTGTGTAACACAAATTTGATCACGCTGTATACACGGTCGTTCGTTAATGATATTTCGACGCACACCGGGGAGATTATATTATTATAGTCTGAGGATTTGTTTTCCTCCCTGAATAATAATAATAATAATAATACTGTTAGAATATACCCTTCGAATCCTTATTCTTCATGAAGGACTTATATATTATATCCATTATGAACCCTTATAAGAACACCTGTTCGTATAATATATAAAATGTATATTGACCATTTCCATTAATTTTAACATAAAATAACGCGTTTTTTTAATGGCTTATTCGACGACTGAAAGACGCGTCTAACGCGTATTGATGGTAATGCAATCCGTTATTTAATCGACAATAAAGATAAGTTATATATGTGTATTTTTTTCTGATTAAACCTATACGTATGTAAATATAATATGGGTATACCTTATACCTATAATGCGGTATATATATAGGTACATACCTATAATGCGGTATAAACACAATGTGCTATTGGTCGTATCTCGTCTTTATAAATTAATATCTTAACGCACAGTAACATTTACGTTTAAAAAATTTACAATTTTTTAATATTTTATTTTATCCACAATATTATCAATTTAAATTTATATATTTATTCACGTTGTGTATGTACTCGTATATACGAATTTTTAATATATCGTTATAAATAATACCTATAAATATAATATATATATATATAATAGTAATTCGCATGAAGTGCGTGTAATTAAATTCATAATAATTGTTGTATTTAGTTTTAATAATAATGATAAATCGACATATTATTTAAATTCGTCCGTGAATAATACCCGACTAAATATAATACCATAATAAAGATTATAAAGTACCTAAAATGCAAACGTTTGGCGAAAATCCAAAACTGTAAGTATACGATATAAATGTAGGTACGTAATAATTATAATAATACATAACGTCCTGACGTTTTGCAGAGGTGTATTTTAAAAATATACAAACGGAATTAAATATGATATAGGTACATGTGTAAAAAATTACTTTTAATTCGATTTAAATTTGAATTTAAATTTAAAAAATATATTATACTGAAAGTTATAATAAATATTCGTGGATAGTAATAATAATTAATTATAATATGAAAATATTACGCAATTCGATATTTTAAATTTTAATTACTGCGATACATTCGGGAAAAAGAAATGAGATCCGATATTTTCGTATTTTATTGTAGGATTTTGTGGACATTTTATTTTAAACTCGGAACGGAATTATTAACACGCCGCGGGCTTGTATCTTATAAATTCTAAAAGTTTTATCAAAAAGAAAAATACACTGAATAATATAATGATATATAGTATATACCTCTAGTCAGGTAAATAACGCTCCGTTGCCAAGGTTGAAAAATAATAATTCGTGTCCTCGACGATATGCGCAGAACGAAATATCTTCTGCGGAACGGCTATTATAATAATATGAACTTGGCAACGGACAGTACCGGCGTCGACAAATTTATTGGATAGGTCAGACGCATGAACTACGGTTATGGTATACTATAGTGGTCAACCGTCTGTCGTGCGTTCGTGAAATCAATACCCACCGCACGTTTAAATAATATTATATGTCCCGCCTCTTGGGTACCTATAGAAATATTATTACAAAAAGACAAAAAAAAAAAAGAAAAAAAAGGTGTACCAGTCCGGACCATATTTCCTTTATGCTATATATAATATTATATTGTTATTATGCGATCCATCCACTGTCGCATTCGCAGTGATAGTGTATTATATATATGTATGTAACGTCAATAAAGGCATATAAACATCTGGTCGAGTTATTTTGTACAAAAAAAAAAAAAAAGAAATATTATTACTTCGGAAATGTTTACAATACTTATTGATTATCATCGTTCCTATCGTCATTATAAGTATCCTATATTATAGGTTATACCACAGGAATACCGTATGGTAACTGCAGGTTAGGTTAGTACCTATATATATACGTATATACCAGATACCTGCGTATATATCGAATTATAACGCCAAAAATATACCTCTGCAACAATATTATTTTATACGGACGTTCATTTAATTTTAAAGATTAAAACGAAATTTATGTAAATTTTAATAATATCTGCAAAATGGAAATTAACGAGTTTGTATATAATATAAACGATATACATTTGTTTATCCAAAATTATACCTCATATAAAATCATAATTATTAATTTATTATATTTTATAATGGACAAATATAATATAGGTACCTACGGTTTTTTTTTTTAACCAAATTATAATTATAAAATGTGAAATTTAAACATAAATTATTTTATTATCTTACACACGTTTATATACATTATAATAAATGTAGTTAAGATTTTAATTATAATTTCAATTATGTGTGTGTAGTGTAATAACTGCACGTAATATAAAAATTATTTAATGCGTAAATTCCTGGAGCCGGAACTAAAAATTAGCACGAATCGTGTACTTTAATATTTTTATCCAATCCTACAGTTGCAATAAAATACATAGAGTAAATTAAAATTTTAAACATTTAGGTACTTTTTGTAAATGCACCTAAAAGCACATAATGCATTTCTTTAATACCGTGGATGTTTAAAATACTCGTATAGTTATAACGTGTACGATTAATACAAACATCAAACATGATCATTAAGTTTTTAAAATGTAGGTTTATGTATTATATAGACGTACAGGTGTATACCTATAAAATTACATTTAGTATAAAAATAGTATATCTCTATTAGGAAAATAAATAAATATTATGGAAAATGTATTTTTAATTTTAAGTATCGCCTTCGCATATAAAATGTGTTTAACTGTTAAAAATTATGATATAGGTATATATACATGAATGCTGTATTTTCATTTATTGTCAATATTTTTATGATAAATGGTTAATTATTCAATTAAACTATAATTTATAATTAACGGTCAATAAACCGTTAAAAATATGTAAATTATATACATTAAACATTTTACCTACTTAATAAATAATGACAAAAATAAAATAATAAAAATATATTTTTCTATATACCTATGTGTTATAATAATTAATAGTCCTAAAAACATTAAATTAAATTGAAATGTATAATATTATATAGGAGATATGATGTAGGCATAAAGGGCGCCCATTAGGGGGTACAACTCTATAAAGGGATTAAAAAATTTGTAAAACACATTTTGTAATACTGATTACTGAATAATGATATACGGAATTACGGAAATTACTAGAATAATGTATTAATTAAAATCATTATTTATCACATATCTCATACCTTATACCTATAATCTGAACTCTGAAGTTCAATATTAATAAATATTAAATACCACAGACTAAGATATTAGTCCGTGATAAATACATTTTTATCATTATTATAAAATTAATGATTATCTCAAAGTAGACATTCCAACCACAGATTACAACCGTAGTTAAACATTATGTTTTATTACAATGATAAATTATTTCAAAGTTCAACATGACTCTAAGTTTATTCAAAAAGTAATTGACTCATTTGGTTTACAAAAACGCAATTTACAATTTTTATTTTTATTTAACTTTTGTAAAATAATAATGTAACTATATTATATTATTATAGTATAATATATTCTATAATAATTGAAATACGTATTGTTATAACTAAGTCAAAAAATAAAAATTTGGTAGTTGAAAGTATTTTTTCTATTTTTTTTTTTTTTTTTTTTTTTGCTAATACAATTTTAGGACCCCCCTAGGTTTTGCGCCCTTGGTAGTTTATACATATACATACGAGTACATATTATAAAAACAATATTTGATAAGGCATAATAATCGTTTATTTTCATTAATAATTAATAGTTATTTAGTAAATAATAAATATGTATAAATACTATGAAAATTACTATACTATAAATTATAAATTTAAAATCAAGAATAACTACTATATATAGTATATATACAAATTTAATTTATAATGAATATTCTCAATGATTGTTGCTCAATGATGGTTACTAAAATACTAACCAATTCCCAGTTATGCACATCATAAACATCAAGTTTATCAAACTTGATATACTACTAGATAGCTACTCATCAGTGGCGTATTTAGGATTTTGACCCAAAAAGAGATAGAGCTAGATAAAAAACAATATTACCAATCTTTTTTAATGATATTTTTTTATCATTATAAAAAGGTTATGGGAGAATTTGTACTATTGTCTAATGATTAGATTATATATTTGAAGCTAATCTATATAAATAATAATTAATGTTTCTTAGCAATATATTATGCTATTTAATTTTTTTTATTGTTCAGTAAATTAATTAATTTTTATTAATTTCAAGTAATGTTTGTTATTATTTTAGGTAGGGCTTAGTGAAAATTTTCACATGGGCCACATATTTTCAAATTGCGCCATTGGTTGTATCTTGCCTTTTTAAAAATAAACAACTGTCTTTTAAAAATTCATATTTTATAAAAATAACAAATTACATTGTTTTATAAATTTTACGTCTAAATTAACATAACATATAGGTAGGTAATACAATATTAAAAAAATATATTTATGCATTACAATAGCCTCCTCATATATATTATAATATTATATAATCAACATTCAACACTACAGAGTAAAACATATTTTGATAACGTCGACTTAAGAATATTATGTACTAAACAGAAAAAAGTGTCATGTCTTATATTCAAATATATTTATATATCTACACATACTCGTATACGATTATGTATTAGCAAGAGAACGTGATTATTTGTTCTTATAATCAACGTTATATTTCATTGTAATTTTTTGACAATTTTTCAAACACAAGAATTAAACTCAAAGTAAAACGGTTTGTTATTTATTAGTTTGATACGTATACGCGATTAATAATATTACAAGCTCAACACATAATATTATGTACAAAGCCGACGCGTTTTAATTTAATTCTATACCGGACAAAAAAACAGTTTTCCTCGTTTTAAATCTTTCGGACAAGAGAGGTAAATGGGTTTTATCAGATTTATTATACAGAAAGAAAAAAATGAATTTATTAACTTTTAGGTACCCATTCGTATACGCAAGAATACACGATAACGCATACATTAATTTCTCAAATCGAAATTATAATGCTCGTTTGAAAATAATTTTATTCTTAACGAATAAGTGTAAATATAAAATTATAATTTGACATTTTGAAAATTTTTTATCACACGATAAAACTTAAGCCTCTCGATATATTTCTTTTTGTTTATGTTGTGTTTGATCTTTATTTTTTCGTTCTATACAGGTATGCCCTATAGACAGTACCGGGGTGACCGGGGTGAAGTTGATGCACTTGCGTCAGCCCTAATAATTGTGATACTACGAGGGCTTGACTGTTTGAGTTCGAAGTGTCTATAACAATATGATACTTTATTATACAATAAAAGTTTTTATGTACAAACCCACATAGCATATTCTGATTGATGATTACATTTTCAAAATATTTTTTTAAACTTTTTTGTAATACTGAAGGTGTGATAACAGTCTTTATCAAATAAAAAAAGTTATATCACGCTAAAGTCGTTGAATAAATTAGATAATACATTATTAATTTACAGGATGATGGGTCCATTTTTTTACAGTTTCGACAGGGTTCAAAATTTTATCACCACGCCACTGCTATAGTGCTATAGAGCAGCGGTTGAGCGGATGACTCGCACGAATTTAAGTGAAAAATACAATTTCTTGAAGAACACGAAAATAGGCATAAATAATTGTGTATACGACTCGCATATAGATATACGAGTATATACACGATAAAACAATATTCTATACGACTTACTATATTGTCTCTTGGTGAAGTGGAAAGGAAACAGGGGTCGAGGGGAGTCGGCGATATTCACGATAGCGTTTTCGCGTTAGGTACGTGTATATTATATCTAATTAAACGGCAAATATTATTGCGTGTATATTATTATTATTATTGTAGTTTCGTATAACTATTTTATATTATAATTTATAACGACTGCAGCGATATATTTATATATGGCAAGGAGGATCCGTTTTCGTCGACCGGGAGACCCCGCAACAGTGAGCATATATATATATACAAACGTGGAGATAACATTGTTTTGTCAACTCGGACGAGATAGGCGATCTGCGGTGGCGGACCGAACAAGTGACTTCGCGAGAGGACCGCGGAAGAAAGAGCAGAAGAGAATCCCGTGGACCAACGAGAATAATATTGTATATATATATAAAAAATAATAATAAAACGATTAAAAAGACCGCGAATAAGTCTCCCCAAACCCTTATTGTGTAATAATAATATATTATAATAACAATAAAAATAAGTGACTAGGATTTTTCTCTCTCTCTCTCTCTATACCACAATACCAGACTCGGATAACAATGGTCCGATGACTACATATTACAATATACGTGCAAGCACATGATATTATATTGAGAGTAATATTACTATACTATATACTATACTTATTATACCATATGTCCATATTATACAATATTACATTGTGTACGGCGTATGTACCTATACATAAACGTATATACTCGCGTTTATATAATACTTAACTAACCCACTGCGAATACAGCGATATTTATATATACGTATATATACACAAATATTGTACGAAAATAAAAAACGTAATATCATAACGGTTACACGCGTGCGGTTTAAACCATAAACGCGGTATAGTGTGAGCAAGTTTTTATAATATAGCGTTTATATATATATATTTATATATACAATATTATGTGCTCGCGAAAATATAAAATAAATAATATATGCGTATACATAATATATATAAAGAGACAAGCATAATATATAGTAAACGCCAGTTTTTTTTTTTTTTTTTTTTTGACGAATGACATCTTTTACTCGTTTACATATATTAAATAATAATTATGAGTATACCCTGCGTCCATTTTAAACGGTTAGGTATATATATATAATATCACTGAAAATGCCTTCAAAAGTGGTTATAACTTATAACCATCACTTCGGTTAACTTTCGGTCGACCGAAAAATTGTCCGTTATATTCGCTAAATATTATAGAGGTACAAAAATAATTGATTGAGCACAAAATAAAACTTTCAAAAACGTTTTGGACGTTTATTATTATTACATATATAATATATATATATATATATATAAAAATATAAAATTACGAGCAAAAAGAAAGTGAGAAAAAGTAACAGTTTCAAAGTGATAAAACATAAAACAAAGAAATCGAAAAACTCGTTTATCCAATTATCGGATTTTTGGATGTCTTATACCGCTCGTATATCGAAGACATATAATATTTTTCCCCTCGTGACATTAGCAAGGAAGGCCAAAAGTCTATATATAGTCTATAAGTGCATAAATTATATTCAAAAACAATGTAATTTGCATTCGTTTCCGAACTGCAAAACCGGATTAAAGTTTCTAAGGCAGTGAATCTAAGATGGTTTAAATTTAAAAGTATAATATTTAACTATATTAAGTATTTTTTTTTTTTTTTTTTTAGAGACATTCGATTAGAATTAAATGAATAATTTATGAGATTAATTTTATTTTAAATAAATCTTAATACTCATATAATATAATATCATGTATTATGTATTTATGTATCGTATAATATCACGCGTATGACACATTACCTATATTATAGTCTATAAAATTATAACTTTGAAATCAAATATATTTTTTTATTGTTTCATTATGAAAATTTAATACGAAATTTATTTATTTAAATAATTATGGGTCATTTTTTTACCCCCCTCCCTCACCGCATTAACCCGGTTTTGCAGCAGTCTTCGACGAATTTCATCCGGTATCTCTTTTAACCCATATTAAAAACAACGAACGTTTTTTGCAGCTACTCTAGGCGCTGCGTTTACACACATAATATAACAATAATAATATGACGTTCATATCTCTCTCTCTCTCTCTCTCTCTCTCTCTCTCTCTCTTTTTCGAATTCATATTATTATTTATTACGAATAACAGAGACGTAAAAGAGTGATGTTATTGTTATATTTATTATATTCAACGGGTTGTTATAACAAAAATAATCAACTCGCCGCGCGTCAAACGATGACCGTAGCGAATATCCTGTTAAAACTGTGTAATAGTTCTTTTGTGCGTATAATACGTATATTAAACACACGCAGCACGTGTAATAGAGATGTGATAATCAATATAATATTATATTGTTCGACGATACATTTATTATATGGAAAATCGATCGGTCATCGTCTTTGCCGAACGATTGACATAAACGATGATATACATATATAATATTATATAATAACAATAATAATAACAATAACAATAATAATAATAATAATAATAATAATAATAATAATAATAATAACAATAATAATTTTTATTATAATTTTAAAATAAACACGCGTGTATAAATGTGAGTTACAATGTTTTACGTTAACCCATTCGCTGCATTAATTAACTAAAGTTTTTCCCTCATAAATTGTATATATTATTATTATATTTATAGTAATAACATGTATAAAAAATCTCGTAGGTTTGAAAAAAATTAAATAAAAATTCGACATGACTCGAAATAATAAATAGAGGTAATTTAACGAAAATTATCCATATAAACGTCATTTTTAAATTCGTTATTATATTATATACGATGCTAATAACATTTTCGACGTATAAGTAACTATATAAGTATAGATATTATTATATATTATACGATATATATAAGTACATAATATATTATGGTTGCAGATTTCTTTATAGGCAATAGTAGTAGTGCTATAAAATGATATTTTTAACTTTTGCTTCCGAGTGTACCTATAAGGTAATATACGTGTAGAAATAGAACGATATATTATTACGCATATTATAAAATATACTTTCTCGAATAGAAAATTAATAATGTAAAAGCCGTCTCATTCGGAATCTATAAAATATTTAAATAAATTCTCAATATTCATTCATTCATTATATGTATGAGTATATAATGAAAAATATTTTATAGTATACAAGGATTTCTTAATTTCTCATTTAAAAATATAAATATATAAGAATATATATTATATTATTTATACCGAATACGTCAACTGATTATTTTTTCAATATTTCATAATATCATAATTATTAATATTTAAAATGTACCTATAAATGAATAAAAATAATAGGCTCTCTGATTTCGATTTTATTTTTATACATATATTTATCTTTATTGATTTATATAATATAATTATTAATTATAATAATTACAATGCTAGTACATATTATAATTTTAAATAAACACAATAAAATAATTTTAATTCTACGTTTGACATTTGATATAAAATTAAATCTGCAAATAATAATAAATTTCTATAACAGTTAATCCTAATAAACTTATTACGAAACATATATTATATTATTTACAAATTATAAATATATTAATGAAGTTTATGATATAATACAACATATCTATATTATAATATTATGTTTATATAAACGAGAGATGAAAATATAATTGATACAAACATATTACAATAATAATAATAATCTGCAGGTTAATAAAATGTAATTAATCATACTCTATATTCACAAATTGTAATTCATTTAATGAAATTAATATTATTATAAGAGTATATTATATACAGACGACCGGTTACTATGTGTGCGTTATTCTGTATACCTCAAGGTATTCGTTTCAATAAGTTGTTCTAAATACAATGTGAAGGATGGAATTAATTCTAATTATTATAAAATATAATTACGTTCGGGTACTAAAAACGTATAGGTATAATTTAAATAAAAGATTTATTTTATAAAAATAAAAATCATCGGTATAATATTAAAATAGTTATTAATTTTGATAAAAATGTATGGACGAAATAATAATATTAATCAAAAAAAAAAAATTATTCTTTGTTACTGCACTCTTCCGTTGAAATCCTAAACATTATGTCTGTAATTTATAAAAAATTGAATTCAACATACGAAAAAAGACATTCGTTAAAGTCTCCAATATGATGGTACACATTAGTATATATTAACATTCACGATATTTTGTCTTATTATTAACAATAATTTAATAATATAATATTTGATGACAAGTATGCACTAAATCAAACGATTATTGATTAAATATACAAATAATACATTCCTCGTCTGATACACAACATTATAATATAAAACATAATATATCATATAAATAAATAATATATTATATACAAATATTGTTTAATATAGCGATACATCAATAATTTTACTTCTTTTAAAAACATATTATAATGTTATTTCCTAATTTGACCTATTTTAACCGCATATTATACTCGTATATACATTTATTACAACGAGAGTCATAATAATATTGTGTCAATATTTTTTCCCCCGGAGCTATTTGGCTATGTCAATCATATTGACATAAATTATTATTCACAATAATATTTACAACTATATACTATTATTATAAAAATTATTCTTAAGATTTACAATATCGTATATAGGTACGTTCAACAATATTATTATCGTTATTAATCTATTTTTTTCCGACTTAATATTTTAAAAGATTGTAACACAATATATAATATATATTATTATAGGTATTAAATTTTATTTAACACGAGAAATAATATTATTAATATCTTCTAATATCGTATAATATGATAAGTAAAGTATTTTATAATAACTCATTGTGTTAAATTATAATAATATGTTTATACGCTGTTTAATGTTTATATATATATATACGAGTATATATAAGTAGAAGATAATAATAATTGTGTTATCGTGGAAACTAGCAAAAGGTTAATTTAAATCGGTGTGAAAGATTAAAGAGGAGAAATAATCCATGAATAAATATCGTATTATATTTTATGTTATTATTATGTAATTTTTAGCACGTTAAAAGAGAGGGAAACGCGGCAAGAAAACAGAAAACCGTCAATAAAATGAACAATTTACGATTGCGTGTGTTATACAGAACAATTTGGATAAAATTATATTATTGGTGTGGTCGTAAAACGAATGGTTTTACGACGAGGTAATAATTTTATAATTCGTATATTATCTGAAGACCACAGCAATCCTGGGGATGCTTTAAAATTTTAATCATAAAAAAAAAAAAAACGAGGAAAGATATTAAAAAATAAATAAAACGAGCATGATGATAATATTCGGTGATGATGGATTTAATAACGAAAAGGAGATAGTAATCTTTTTTATGGTTATAAAGTAATTTTGCAAAATAAAAAAATATACTTGTATTTTAATACTGTATATTTATTATTATTAATTTACGGTAACATTTGATTGAATACAAATTTGACAACGTTACTTTTAATTTTTATTTAAATTCTTTTTTTTTTCTTAAATTGCGAGTTAACCTGATGTACCTATACATTATATTGATATAATATCATATTACTTGACTAATAATTTATCAATATTATTTAAATATATTTATATCGTTGTTTATTAAATTATTTTCCAAGTCTATATATTAATTATATTTGGACCAACCACAATACATATTATTTATAATATATCATTCAAAAATTTTAAAGTAAAATTTATTATACTGATATTTATTCGAAATATATCTGCCAACTTCAAATTTACACTTACTTTTTTGCAACACGTTTTACACAAAAAACTATACAATTTGTATATATTATATATATAATGTATACAATCTATTGATATGATAAAAAAATTTTTACACAAAATTATAAATAAAAACAATCAATTATATTATCATTTTCATTTATATACCGAATTATTATATTACATACCGATTGCAATTTTTCATAATACGGACCAATTTACGAGTCACTATGCCTCATGATGTATGTATATATTTATTACTCATAAACTATTTTTTATTCTATATTTTTACCTTTCGTTTATATTATTTATTGGGTATAACTTGCTCCCAGCAGGGGCTGATAAGAAAATGTTCGTCTCGGTCTCGGACCAACAAAACGACGTAAGTATGTTTGAAATATTTATGAATAAAAATGTATCAAAATTATATAGTACAGTTCTAAATAATTGTACATGATTGTCGTCAAATAAATTTATTTCGTTCGATTAAATTAAATTCAATATTCGATTTAATTTAAGACAACGTGAGGTATTGAAAAAAAAATAATAACCCGCTCTACAACAATCCGTAAGTATATTATAATATATATTATTATAATCAGCTGGGCAAACTGTTTGAAATATATATACGAATTAATTTTACAATATTATACTTAATATAAAAATTAAAAAGTCTGCACGGTTTCATATTTTATTTCTTCTTATCCCCATATCGAGATTTATTGTTTATTTTTTCGTTTTTTTTTTTTTCGTTTTTTTATATCGCATTTATATACCACCTATACGTACACAAACGTTATAATATTATTTAGTGCCAAAATATATTACGCATTTACGAAAAAGTCTCCCAACGGAGAAAGTCCTATAATATAACATCGCGTTCTAATAAAATTTATTACCAAAGTGATCTTTACACGTATTATGTTATATAGTCTTATATTATATTATATATAGTTTTCTCGTACAAGATGTCTTTAACGAATATCTCACAATTCAACGTACGTTTAAACGAGTTTTGTGCATTTTATGCAAAATACGTAGCACAGTCGTCGCGCGGCGGATGTCGCGATAAAGAAATTCTTTTCAAAATCTACCTATATGTAGAAATAAAATATTATCGTTCTAACAGTGAATCGAATGTGCAATGGTCGTACCACTGTATATTTTACACTTAAACACGCGTATATTAATAATATTATATTAACGTTCCCGTTGGTCAGACAGCTATATACATTTTAATAATATAGCGTCGAACCACACGATATTATAATACAGACATCCTGCTGTCTCGCAATTTTCGACGGACGATTTACTCGAAATTCGAAGAGAGGAAAGATTTTTACGAAAAAATAAAAAAAAATACATTATTATTATTATACTGTATTTTAAATAGATTTTCACGTGCGTTATTATAATACATATAATATAATTATTCAACGATACATCACGTGTCGTGTTAAAAAATTTAACTAAAGTATAATTATTATATATCGTATAATATTATAATTAACGTTTGATTTGTTTAACAATATAATAATATAAAATATAATAATAGACTATAATGTTATTTCGAAAGATATATAAATTCATTTTAAGTCGTATATTAAATAATATTTTTGAATTTAATTGTAAATTCGTAACGAAAATGGAAATTTTTTTAATTTTTTTTAAATTTTTTAAGGTTTTTAATTTTGGTGTTTTAACGAATCGTTCAATTTTAATAATATGAATACGCGAAATAATAATATATTATTGTCAATACTTAACAGTAAAAATAAGCATATTTCTTCTAAAAATATGTAAATCATTGAATTTCAATAATTCAGGTTGTACAGTTAAATCTGAAAATATATTTTAATTATAATATTATACGATATATTGCGAAAATATTCGAGATTTTAAATAATTGTTAATAGGTATTTGCAATTTATTCCTATTGGAAATATCTATATAATTATAATATAGTTGATCATAAAATACGAATCAACGAAAAAAAACATTTATTGTCCGTTAAAATTATCATATATAATATTATTTGCAAACTATATAACATTATAATATTATACATAATAAACAGACTTCGTATAAAATATATTGAGCAGAAAAATCGTTTTGACACTTTTTTCCCCATTAAAATTTGTTTGTTGTTTCATACGTTATTGTCACACATTTCGTCGATTTAATATGCATGAATCCTCCTCCTCCTCTTCGGGCGTCTTATCCTATACGTATACGATATTAATATAATCATATTCGATCAAATCGGCCCCGTAGCGGCGCATCTATCTTGTTTTGTCTTTGGTTTTTTTTTTTTGGTTACCACGGTTACATATACGTATATAAATGTAATATACGTACACAGACGGTTTGTGGTTTTTTTCCTTTCCGCGCGTATAGGTATACCTATATAGCGAGTGGTGTTTTTTTTCCTTTTAGATTAAAATCGGGAGTTCCCTTCGCCTACTTCCCCAGCCTCGTCGTCAGGATTAACCCAGCGTCCATTCTTCGCTCGGGATTGATTTCTTATAAATTATCATCGTCGTCGTCGTCGTCGTCGTCGTCCGGATGATAGTATATTATATATACTTATACATATATACAAAGAAGCAATATATATATTTTTAAGTCATCGAGATCTCGTCGTACACGCACACGCATTAATCGGCCGATACCCGCGATCGTCGGGTGTGCGACGAAGAGCGGGGCGAAGAGACCGCCTGCCGATGGTTTTTAAGAGGAGACTGAGACAGACGTGCGGCTCGTCCATAAGACGACGTACAGTTCTGGTTGTAAAAAGGTTTTGAGAGAAGGAAAAAAATACTATACGTATATTATATTTATATATATATATATATATATAAGTGCGTATAAGTCAGCAATAAAACGAACATATAATATTATACGGTTTATAATAATATTATTAATTTTATGTACATATAATATAATAATTGCGTATATATTATAACGTACCGAACAACGTATTCGGATATAATATTATGAAAATATAAGGCTGAACTCGAGCCAAACCGACCACGAGGTAAACTTTTTGATATATCGCTAAGACGATAATATTAATTATATTATGTATATATATAATAATAATAATAATAATAATAATAATAATATAATTTATAATATTAACTGTGAATTCGACTAACTTAATATTTATAAATATATCTATAAGTATAAGGTACTATTATATAATATTATGTCGAGCGCCAAGTCCAAATCCGAGTTGTTTACAGCTTATTTCAAAATGTGCACGTGTATGGTATACTCAAAAATTATCACCAGTTTTACTTTATACTTATATTATTATTGGTTATTTATTGTTCGGAATAGTGAATAAGTTTTCTTCATATGGTTTAGATAATAAATTAGGTATAACAATAATATCAAATTTTTATTACGCGTTTATGTAAATTATCCACGTGAATAAACGGTAAAGTTTTCAGATTATCGGATTTTCTTATTAATAGCATATAAAAATTATCATAAAATAATTATAATTATATCGTCAAAATAACAGTTTCAATAAATTTTATCGTTTTCCACCATTTTTTTTTGGTAGTTTAGTATATTCATATACTTACTACCTATCATATTATATACGAGTACATGAGACAATTATTGCGAAATTCAAAAAAATATACGGTCTTAATATTATTAAGTATACCAACCAGATACCGAATAATGTATACCGTTTATAGTATAATCGAACCATATAATATATATATATAATTTCTAACCTCAAAAAATGTGTTATAAGTAAAAAATAAAAATTGTAAAACTATACTCGCGTCGTTCAGAATATTTAAAAAACAAGATATAATACGAGTATACGCATAAAATAATATATTTTGTTAATTTATTTAAATTATTATAATATCAGATTTCGATATTTAATTTTTAGTAAACGATATAATTTTATGCAGTATTATTGTATTATAAACGCAACATAATACATAAGTCGCAGTAAAATAAAATTAACATAATATTATATTATAATATAATCGTTATTTTATATTTTTATTATAATATTTTTGTAAAACGAAATTATCAATAATTATATTGATATGGAAAATAACAAAATAACGATTTATTTATGTATCCATACAAATCGTCGTATTAAGTAATGCTGACCTTTACTTAAACTCTCTAAAGTTAGATTGCCAAACATTTATGACTAGACATTTTCAGTAATGTACGTCGATTAAGATTACAATTATTTACATATTGTATAAGACTACAATATTATGACGTTGTTGTTTATTATAATATATTATATATATTATTATCTTCCAACAATACAAATCTTAATCTTTGTATACAAAATATTATTACCTATTTATAATATACAAAACCTAGACTTACACTATAAATTTATAAAATTACACTATAAATAATATTTTGTAGATTTATTAAATTTTCGTGAAATCTTCATAATTATACAAATATTGATTAATTATTTAATCTTTAGATAAATAAACGTTTTATACGATTGGTCACATTTTATATCATAGATTTTTAAAATTAATAAAGCAAAATAGAGACAGATGATGTACATAATATTATGCAAAACAAATTCTTATATCCGTATAACAATGATTTTATGATCATCACTTCTAGAAAACGCATATTATATATTGGTATGTGTTATCAATACAAGAATATTTAACATAAAAAATAAACAATTATATCTAAAGTTGAAAAATTCAAAAATTTAATTAGTAATTATTGAATTTTATAGTTGAATATTTAAACGAGTAATAATTTATTCATATTATTAATAGTTAATACTAACATAAAGTATACCTATAATATAATATTATTGCATATATAAAGAATTATGCAAGTATCATTTTATTATAAATTATAATGACATAAGACATAACTACATAAGTATTTATTTAAATGATTGCTATATTATATTCTTATTTTGCAAATAAGTATATTATGTAATGATGGAAATAAAATTATTTATTTTGTTCGTTTAAAAATTAATAATAATCTTTCGTTTAACCTAACCTATAACGAACAACTCAAAAAGTCAAAACGCACATAAAAACCAAGCTTAATAATATAAATATTCTGTTTCACACTAAACATGAAAAATTTTAAATAGCACACACAAAAGTAAATTACAATAAAATAATATACATAGAGGTATATATATAAATGGTAAAATATGTAGTTTTATATTCATTAAATCATTTTTAATTTATTCATAATTTAATTAATTTAATATCATATTTATACATCACGAGTAGTTAGTATCTATTATTTTAAATATTATTTCTATACAAAATTGCCCATAGTACCATTAAAAAATATTTATATTTTTTTTAAGATTTCAAGACATTATAATTTGTTATATTTTCCCTTGGAGGTATGGGGTATATCGTATATACACAATGCCCATAAAATACACATCCATTAATTTTCCAAACTGTATACGCAGTATATTATAACGATTATAATATGATAACGGTCAACATAAGTTTCAAAAAAAAAAAAACAATAAATTAATATTTTTATTATATAATTTGGAAAAACATCGAGCCCGTCGGTATAACTATAACCTATTTACATTTCCTATCGAAACCTTCATCTTTATATTCTACATCGTTAATATAATTGTTTTAATTTTGTTCATAGTTATATATTATTATAATAATAATAATAATAATAATAATAATATGAATAATAGTAATAATAATAATAATAAATTATTATTATTATTATTATTATTATTATTATTATATAATACCTATATTAAATAATTAAAATAATTGTACAATGCATATTATGTTTTGTATATATTCAAATAAATTAACATGTCCATAATAATATTATATTACCGGTATATATATTTCATTCATAATTTTTTTTTTCTATTAATATTTATAAAATATATTTTAAACATTTTAACTATATACTTTTAATATTATTATAATAAATGACCGGTCGGTCTTTTTAACGCCTTTCGTACATGCAAATGCGTTTATCGACCGTTTTTCATCTGATTTATTAGTAACGATATTATTGTACATAGGTAGAGAGGTACTCGTCTTGTAATTTTCAACGGAGCTCGGTATCATTTACTCGTTTCTCGATCAGATATACGCCATACAAACATAATAATGAATTTCGTTGGTGTGTTTTTTAAAAACTCTTTTATAACATATACAAATACACGCGATTGCGTATTATATATTTACATTTATACCGAAATGATAAATCGCTGAACACGATCTTGTTCCCCGTCACCGTAACTATTGGACATTATATTATATACTCGGAGACTTTAACGCATTATTATTCGTATATGTATATTATATAAATCTGAATCTGATATTCAGTCTTCGGTCAACGCAACTGTAATTTATAATATTTAATAGTATAATGCGTTGTGTCTTATCATCGAATCCGTTATTAATTTAATCACGCCAGATAGAATATTATATTGTCGAATTTAACAATAATTATTTTATAAACATATATCGATAAAATATAGAGTTATCTATTATATGAAATCCGTTTTATTTTTGTTTCTATTGTAAAATAGTTTGTTTATAAAATAGTAATAATTTCGATTTGAAATACCAAAAGTTTATTTAATATTATAAATATGATAAAAATGACAATTTTTAAATTTTATTCATATGCTATTACAAAATAATTATAATAGATATACAATTAAAAAAGATATATAAATTTCGAATCTAAATGGCTATATGGTCTAAAATAATTACAATAATCTTTATATACGAGTTACGACTTACAAGCATAATAATAATATGATATCGAACCGAAATAATATTCTATGCTCTTTAAATTCTCCTTTCGTTTTTCAGAATAAAATTTAAATAGAATCCTTAGGCGATCTAAAAATATGGGTTGTCGAGTGACAGTCAAATACCCGTAATTTCTGTTATCTATAATCGTTACACGTCGACCGTTTTCATGGGCACACGAATTCTTTAAAACTAAGAACTATCTCTTCTCATATATTATTATATAACTTTAAAACTCCATTGCTTTTTATATTAAGGATAACATGCATTTTTTTAAATTAAATTTTCGATAGTATTGTACATTATAAAAACATAATATTATACGTTTTATCTTTTATTCGTTAAAAACACAAAATGAAATCGTATTAATTTTTTACTATTCTTAAGATTATATTTATCTATAGGTATATGGTATATTAAGTTTTATTATTATTATTATTATTATTTTTTTATACGCATTTTGGTATATTAAACCGATGGTCAGTTATAATTTTATAAATATCAAAAAATCAAATTTTTTTTAAGTTATCTTATTTAGAGGTTAAAATTATGATTACAAATAATTTATAAACACATGCAATAAAATTATTAAATAACAAAATAATATTTTAATTAAAAAACAAAGTCATGTACTTATGTAATTTATATAATAATTTTAATTCATTCAACTTTAATTATTTTAATCGTGTTTACAATTACAATATATTTATTTACATTTACTCGTATATTGTTCCTAACATACAAATATTGTTTATTACTTTATATAATTGTATTAAAACGATTGATAACATTGATACCATTATTTTTCTTATGACTTTTAATAAAATGTGTGGTACCTAATTAAAATACTAACTAAATGAGATATAGATAAAAGCGTAAGTTGAACAATTTTTAGGGAGGAAGGAATACTAATCCTTTTATCTTCTATTAGAAAATAGCATTAATAAATGCCAAATTATAGAAAAACAATTTCATATTTATAAAAATAAGTTCTGAATTTAGGGTGGTATCTATGCCCCGGTGCGCAAAATGTCTTAATCCCTTAGGTCCTGAATATGAACGACACACGAACACAATAATAATTATAATATTTCATTCGCAAACGTTAACAAATTTTGGTATTCCTTTATGTTTATATATGGTTTCTGTTGAAAAGAAAATATTTAATATTCGTTAATTTCATATTATTATTAATTATTATTATAATTTTGTCTTTTGATTGTGACTGTTTTACTTATTATACATGAAGTATGCACGTACATTATAACACACGACCTAACCCCAGCACGAATAATAATATAATACAATATTTTGAAATCTCGTTACTTGCTAAGTATTAAACAATTAATATTACATTGGACTGGACAGAACTCGGTCAGAGAGTATAATATTATTATTTTAAAACGGAACGTATAAAAGGCGATTGAATATTACCACTAATGAATTTGGGAGTTTCTTTTGAACGAAACCATTATCGTAATATTTATAATAATGTTATATTACTTATATTTATATCGTTTCTTATCGTGACATTTTCTGTGTAAAACTTGATTACGGACGAACAAACAGATATTAACATATTTATAATATGCAATCTCATAATATTATATTTAAAATATAGAAATCACTAATTATAATTATTTAGTTATTACGCATTGTGTGTATACAAACGTGTATTCACTAATGTCTTTTCGTAGGCATACTAGGAACGTGACTATATCATTATTATTTAAAGGTATTTTTAACATTGTATTATTTGATATTATTTATTTTCTACAAAACATATTATTATTATCCACGGATATTATTTTTATATAACATTTACCAAAATCGGATTATATTATTTATATAGAACTGTACCCACATGGTTTGTCACATCGTCAATAACAACCAGTATTTTGATTAATTAAAATTTTATTTTTGTAACAATCTATAAAATATGAACAAATCATGTTTTCCAATATTGTACTTTAACCAAAATTGCAAAAAAAAAAAATCGTTTAAATATTTATTGAAATTTTATTTTTCCAAAAACATTAATATTGACATTTTTAAATTTTTCAGAAAAAAAAAATAAAAATTAAGACGTATTTTGTTTATGCATAAATAAATTGCGAAAATCAGTTTTAAAATATGTAATTTACAGGAACAAACACAGTAAAATGTTCAGTAGACATACCGGTGTAATTTTCTATTTAGGATTGACAGTGTCCACATTATTACACATTATTATTATTATTATTATTATAACGAGTTTCAGTGTTGATTTAACACGGCGATATAAATATTGTAGATAAAATTGTTTCGTTCATAAATATTATTTACTATTTGCACATTTAATATAATATTTTCAATTCAAAATCATCATATTTACTATATAAATAAACGTACAGAGATAAATAATATTTTCATGTTCTGTTTTAACTCACTGAACTAAATCTTGAATATAAGCACATAATATAATATAACTCGTTATAATATTATGATAACGTGGTATAGGTCACTCTAAAAATTTTTCGCATGTATGGTCAAAACAATTTTTCATTAGGACACCGTTCATCCTCTAAGATGTTATTAATATTATTCTAATATTTTGGAACTACGTTAACCAATAGATAAGTATACTTTAATAAAATTTTCAAAATTTTTTGGTCTTTTTTTATTTTTCATTATTGTAAAAGTATTAAGAAATAATAAGAAGAATACTTATATGTACTCGTATTCTTAGATTTTCGATTACACCAAAGATATCAACTTTAAACAGTTATAAAAAATTGAGACTTTGGTTTTTTTAATATTTTATTATCATGTTTAGTAATAGTGTAATATACAAGTATACTTCAGTAAAATTTTCAGACTATAAACCAAAAATTGCTAATTTTATCAAATTTATTTACATAAAAACGAGAATTTTAGGGAATATTCATAGTTTTATATTTTGTAGTAATATTAATGTAGTTGTTCCAAAATCGTATCGCATATGGCATACATAAAGTACCTATATGAACACTCGATAAATTTTTAAGTTCCTCCGGTCAATATTGTCTGAGTAATCGTGAAATATTGTCAAATTGATTTTGTCAAAATTTCAATTTCCTTGAAAAATGCTATTTTTTCATCATTCTTTGGTCGTTTTTCCTATCGCATAGGGTCAATTTAGAGATATTTGAAAAATGACCTAGAGTATCAATTGCATCCAATTTTCAACCGGAAACATAATATGCTATTCGTTAAAATCGGAGCATTATTTCGGGTAGAAAAAGTGTCCTCAGATATGTAAAAAGAAGACGCACATCTTTGTAAAACAAATACATTTTTCGATTCGCTCAAAACGTAATAGAAACACAAGCGATGTGATGTTCAAAATAATCCGGGAATCGCAATACCATAATGACGATATTATTAATTATTATGTTATTAATCGGTAAACAATAATGCACCGAATATCAATTATCGCCGTAACAGCTGTACCTATTTTGTATTTAGTGAAAAATATAATAATTATTATATTATTATTATAACCTTCGCATAGTTATGACTTATGACTAAATAGTAAAATATAAACGCGTATAAATAATACTTCATTAATTAAATATTACGTTTAGATGTAATATTAAATATTATTGTAATACGTTTGTTTGTTGCGGTAAGGGAAAGAAATTTCGTTATTTTTTCGTAAACTCGAATTTGCCGACACCATGGTAATAATATTCTCTCGTAATTTCGAGTCTGGACCATCAAATTCGACAAGTTATCTTATTAAAATTCGACCGCCAGTTATATCTTATACTAATTACTAGCCGATACTAAATAGTAAACAGTAGTAAATATACGCGATTATAAAATATAATAATATATACGGATTGGCGTGCGGTCGCAATGCGTTTTTTTACTTGTCGGACGCGTTGTCGTTATTATCGTGCCCGGTCACCCTGTACCTGCGTATACGAGGTAAATATTATTATCGTATCGGGCGGCCAGAGAGGAATCCGACGCGCGCGTACGGCCCTCAGGGGGCACAACGACAACATGGGTCCGCCGCCGTCTTGACCCCTTCCCACCCTCTTCGTCAGTCAACGGGGTCCGCGCCGGACGGAGCGGAGCGAGGACGCGACCATCAACCGGCGTCGCCGACGGTTTTACCCCTCCGCCCCGCGCAAGATCAGCAACCGCCGAAGACTACGATGCACCGCGTAGGAGTGTCCGAACGTGCGAGAGCGAGCGAGACGGACGCAATTCGATCGGCGGCCGTCCGACAAAGACGCTATATATATATATATATAAGTGTATAAAATAACATGTACAATACAATACAATATTATTATTATTATTATTATTATTATTATACGAATATGTTATTATAACGTCGGATCGGCCGCCATGGCTCGCACACACGCGAGAGCGCGCGGCGTCTGCGGCGCAGCGACAGCGCCGAGTCCGAGACGACGGACTAAGAAGGCGGCTCAGGTGTTCGCGCGGTCGTTGCGGCGGTGGTGGTGGTAGCGGGCGGCAAAGAGCAGGCCGCATACACACACAAGCGCGCGCGCGCACGAAAGGTGACGTTAACGCACGCACACGATCGTCGCACTTGTTCGTACCGTTTGTGTGTACGCACGCGGTTAAACCGTACGGACGCGAACAGAGTATTTGTGTGTGCATGTGTGTGTGTGTGTGTGTGTGAGAGAGCTCGCGCGCGATTCCTAAATAAGAAATCCGACCAGTGCCATACGGACGTAGAATGCACCACACGTATTCGGCCGTCGATGTCTGTTGCTCCGTGGTTACCGTGTAAACGATATTTCCAAATAATTATTTTCCGACATCAATTCATATACCTATACCGCGGTATACACATCGCTCGACCGTCGTTTGTATATCGCACACACACACACACACAGACAGACAACACACTCACACACACACACAATACTAATACCATTACTAGTAATTAAACGATATAATTATAATAATAATTTAATCTATCATTATATAATGATCGTCGTTCCGGTCGTTTTTTGTTTCCGTAATTTCTTGTTGATTCGCAGTTCATAAATTAATATTAACATAATATAATGATATCATAATTGGGTTTACGACGGAGGAGAGAAAAAAAAAGAAAGAAAGAAAAACCATACACCCTCAACGTCCCTGTCGTGGACTCGTTGGTATATTTATATTAATACTACATGCACGCCGCGAGTGTGTTACCGAGTGCCGCCGATTCTCTGACGGATCTCCGAAATATAACATACGATTTGACGAGAATAAAATAGAACAAAAAAATACGGATTATTGTTATCATATTCGTGTATATACACACGCGTCCGAGAACACGAGGTAAGCTTTATCAAATTATTTAATAAAATATTTATATTATTTATCGCAGATCGAAACGACGTGTGTTTATACCATTGCATTATCGGTCGTTCTGTTAACGCATTTTACGTGTCGTATTTATTATTATTATTATTATTATTATTATTAACCCGAACGCGACATGACGACGTACGGACGACTGTCTTGCGATAAATTTTTTGAACCGCGGTATCCGTACGATATACCATTATACCACCGATGCACGCGCGACTACTATAATACAACTACTGTTGCGGCACGCGCGCGTATCGTCGTCTTCGTCGTTACCATATTTATTAATTGAAAACGGCTGCGGCGGCGGCGGCCCCCGACATATCCAAAACCTGTTGTTTCCGACGGAACCTGCCGCGGTCGGCCCTGCGCGCGCGCTCCCGTACACACGAAAAACTGGTTCCACGAGTCCGGCGGCGGCGCTGGCGCGTCCGCGTGCTACCACGACGATACGGTGATTTCGCGCGCGGCTAATCGAAAGGAGTCCGGTCCGCGGGCGGCGGAAAATCTTCGGACCGGAACCGGAACGCGGGCGGGCGTGCGGCCGGCGATTTCGGCCGTCCGCTTTGATCGTGCGTGGTGGGGGGACGGAGACGCGAGCCCCACGCGACCACCCGCGGACGGGGTCGTCCCGCGTTGCGGTAGCTGCGGATTACGATGCGGTCTTTTTTTTTTTTTCCCCCAACGTCCATTATCATATCATCATTGTTGTCCGGTGTTATGTTATATTATTATTTTTTCTTTATCTCTTCCGTTCCTATATAATATATAATAATAAATATTATAAATTTTTTTTTTTCAAAAAAAAAACTTAGTTTTACCTGCCGGCCATAATATTATAATGTTATTTATACGCTGCACAACAATGACACGACAGGCGTGTGCTCGTACTCTGGATTTTAGCGCGTGTACGTTTCATTTTCACTTTTCGTAAGCGTGTAACGATCGAGCTCGACGATTTTATTGTACATCGTTTTTGTTTTCTCTCTCTCGCCATTAGTCATTACTTCATTAGTCAACCCTTTATTCCGAAATGTGTCTCGGAGGAACGAGTGCCGCCGCCGGTCCATTGTTTGTTGGCTCCACTGATGCTGGCCGAGACACTTCCGACACGGCGATGACCTTGAGAGTCTCTCTCTCTCTCTCTCTCTCTGGCGTCTCGTAACAACATTAACGTACTTATAAACCCGACTCTATAATATAATATTATTATTATCTTATAGATAAGATGTTTTTTTTATTTAATGATCGAGAAAAAGTTTTTTTTTTTATATCTGAACGTTTTTCCACTCTTCGTTTATGCTCCTCTTCATGGTTTCCATATTTCGTTATCGTCCACAGTTTTTCATTATTATCAATATTATTATTATAAACCCGTTCGTTTAAAGTTTAATAATAATATACGAAGAATTAAAATTTCCCTCGCAATCCGATCCGATCAAATCACCGAAATAACCATATATTATTGTATATTATCGTATATAAATAAATGCCTTTTCGTTTGTATTACTATATTATAATGGTAATAACGTTTTGGGGACGTTTTACAAAGAATTTCAAACCCGACTCGTGCATATTAGTTTCGTACGGTGATACCCGATTGCGGACGATATAAAAACGCATTAAGTGTACAACGTTGCCACATTGTAGCCGGTCTCTGGCGATTTATATTCGTCGATATTCTATTTTATAAATGCCATTAACGATTTGTGATCGCGGGCGAGAAACTTCACGATTACAATTTAATAAATATTATTATATTTCCGGAAAAACAAAACAAAACAATTTGATAATCAAACCACGCGGCAGACGTGAACGAATTTATTCAATCGTATCTATTTTTTCGCTGACGAATGGTATGGATATCCAGAGAGATGCAATTTCACATACATAATAATTATGTCACATTATCACACGAGTCCTTATGTGATAACCTAATCATCTAATCTAACCTAATCCGGGGAATTAAAAGAAAGACTTTGGACGTTCAAATAAAGTAACGTTTATAAACTGGACGCAGACTTGACAACGTCGCATGAAATATCGTCAACAATCATTTTTAGGCATTAAAATGTTCTCTGTAGTACAAACTATCGTCGCAATCGGGTTTCACCCAGTTTCGTACACGTGCGTATGCATAGAGAATATTATCATTATTATTATTATTATTTCTTATTATTAGAGACCATGTGTGCGACGGACGTTTCTTCTTCTTTTGTTGCTCTAATGAAACGTTCGTGATCCGATCGATCCCCGTTATAACAATAAGTGTGTTTTAATCTTCATACGGGCCACAGGTATAATAATATTGTACACATACCACGAGTTATAATGTGAGATACTTATTACTCGTACACGAAACGTGTTGTTCTTCGTTTAAAATAATATTATAATATATTATATTATTATTATTATTATTATTATTATTATTATTATTATTATTAATAATGTGTACTTTCTCTGGCGCACGTGTAATCTTCGATAATAATTTTCGACTGGGGTGTAATTCGGCCGAAGGTCGTTTTACTTCGAGTCTTCCGAGACGATCGCGCCGTTGAAAACACTCGTTCCCCACCCCGATGGCGGACGCGAGAACGTCAAATTATAACGACCATAATAAATAATAATAAATACATTTACTCCTTTGTATCGTTTCGGTATTACTATTTATAAATTATAATAATACAGTTAAAAGTTAAAACGTTATTCGATTCTTTGTTTCGGTATATTACATAATAATATTATGAACGTTCATCCCTATATTTATTATTAGTTTATTACCATTATTCCGGTATAGTATATTAATAATTATTATTATGTTTACGGTTTTGAATATTTAAAGATTTACCCGGAACGGGAAAGAGAGAAATAATGAAAATTATTCTATTTCTAACATGGGTAATTTGAGGTTAAATTCAAACTTCAATCAACAACCTAATGATGTTTTTTTCCTATTATTTCACATTAGTGATGAGTATAATAACCATACCTATTATTATTATTAGTATTACTATTTATTATTACATCATTTTTAATTCATAAATGATAAAATATTAAATAATGTTTATCAATAAAAATGTGATAATACCTCTTGTAACATTAAAAACGTTGTACGTCACTTCTTTCAAAATTTACTACAATGGCCTAATCATTTATTATTCATTTATTCGTGATTAAAAATGTAAAACAAATATTCGAATTTTTTCTACACGAGGTATTTTATGTTTTTTTATTTGTAAAATAATGATTGGAAACGTTCGACTCTCGTTATTGCGAAATAAGAGCACGCACGTGTCGTTGGAAACAAATTTCATTTTAATTGTAACACGGCTCCCGTCAACTTTTTACGAGATCCTAAATCAATGCGCAATGTTGTGTAATATTATGTTTTTAGTGAACAGTTTTCGTCGTTGCTCGTATTATAATATAATAGGACTAGTACATAAAAATAGAAACAAATATTAAAAAAAAAAAACCTTTGGCCACTTTTTACGATCGTTTTTATTGGTTTCTTTTTAGTGTCGTCTATGGTCTATGATGACAATATTCATCGACTAAACTGTAAAAATACATAAGGAATCGCCGAAAATAAAATATAGTATATTGTAATATTATAATATGGTGTTTCAACGTTAACGGTATACATATTATAATATTCTATTTCGGAGAAAAATGTGTTCGAAATTAAACGCACGCTCGTAGAAGAAAAAAAAAACAAATGTAAATATTTTAGTAAATACGAATTATTATTATTATTATTATTATTATTATTATTATTATTATTATTATTATTATTATTATTATTATTATTATT
>JAIUCT010000001.1:36319330-36336638 GCA_021307375.1 Tetraneura akinire | reverse complement strand
TATTATTATTATTATTATTATTATTATTATTATTATTATTATTATTATCATTATTATTATTATATATGTACTCACGACATTGTTCATTATAACGCGCCACATGTACGAGTATATAAGGCAAGTTTAGATAACTTAAATGGCCGGTCTCCATTTTTATTGTCGTCTCTATATATAAGTTAATAGGTACACATATATTGTAATATAACCTATACCAACCCTTTGTCCGCGGTTCACCTAATCTCTGTGTTTGCAGCGTAGATTAAATTAAAATTTTTCATTTTATAACTCGCGTAACCGTCGCACTAACATAATACGTTGTTAAGTCTTAACTCTTGAATATATATTATACTTAATATTATGTTCGTATACAGCAGCTGTTGTCCTGCAGTATAGATATCATTATCAAAATATGTTTATGGCATAAAATAACGTGCAAACTCGAAAACTTCGTTCCAAATTTTTTTTTACAATGTAGGTTGTAGGTATATTTCATCAGGTCTCGTATATACTCGTAATATGGAATTATTCGATTTCATATTATTATAATATATAGGTACCATCGTGATTCCGAAAATTTAGATTTTTTATTTTTTTTTGTATTTCACGAGAACTCTTGACCACATTTTATATTCATATATTAATATAGCCTCGCCGCTCGTTCGTTAATCATCGACCTACCTACGTACGTATGTATAATAATACGTATTCCCAATGTAGGTGAAATGTATAATGCATATTATATTTATCAGGTAAATTCAGTGTCAGTCCCACGTAACATTATAAATTAAAATTGTGTTTACATGTTTTTGTTGAATAATAATAATATGTGAAATAAATGGAATTAATTTTCTCTGCAAATTTTAAAATTGGAGTCAAATATATAAATATAAGTAAATATATATATGACTATAATATAAGATATAACCTATGACATTCTGTATACGATATCAAAGTATACCTCTATTATCGTTTATTATAAATCTAATAATATGAATAATATTTTCTTTAATATAATATATTAGTAAATATTTTATACTCTTAGTTCTTACATAAATATTCATTGTATATATATAAAAAAAAAAAAGAAAACCATTAAAAATAAAGTCCATATGAGTAATAAACAAATACATATTTTTATTTGTCTATATAAATGTAGGTGTATAGGTATATCTATAATAAAATTGCCATTCGGGGAATAGCCAATACGGTTAAACAATTTTTCTTCGAATATTTCCAACCCTCGTGTCGTTCGTATAAACCGTGCTGCAGGTATATTGTAGGTATATAATAGAAGTTAGAAACGAACCATCTCGGAAATTTGTTCGACCCTTGTCGTTTTTATTATAAAATATCGTATTATGTTATGTACGGCACCTGTATTCTATATATATATATGTATGTATTGTATGTATATAGACGCGGTTTCTGTGGGATCAGTTGTTGGAGGCGGCGGTGTCGGCGGCGGCGCGGTGGGTCATAAACTTGGCAACGTACGACTACTACCTGCGTGTGTATAGGTATTATATTTTTTCTCTTCAGACATCACACACAAGAGGAGGAAAACAACAAAGACGTACACATAATATACCTATATAAATATTATATTAATAATATTTTTTATATGTTTGTGTTTATCGCGCGTAAATCGAAAAATCGCCCAAAAACTAACCGCAGAAAATTTTGTCGGGGACCCGCGCATTTTTTTCATATTTTATTATATAATATATAAACGTATAATATGTCAATGATACGAAAAGCATGACGCGTCTGCAGATAACGTTTATACCTGAATATTATTAAGTATATATATGAAAATGAATATTTCTCACGACATTGATTTTTCGTCGCCCTCGTCACACGATATATTATATAGTCTCATATATAATAATGTATATGTTAAATTTATTTAAGTGATATTTTTTCTCGTTTAGCTTTAATGCATAATAATAATAATAATAATAATAATAATAATAATAATATACGTTCTATCGTCTTTTCGTTTCTCCCTGCAGTATAATATATATATAAGTGCATTTTTATAAAACATAATATAATGTCCTTCCACACATTATATTATTTTATATGTATATACGCATTATATTATATATAGGTACCTATTCTAATCTGCCGGACGGACGGACGGCCGGCCGGTCGGTTATATGGTAATAATCTTCGGATTCCTTTCGTGCGGGCCATTAAATTTACATATTATTATTATTATTGCCCGGCAGGTCGTTTTACCGCCGCGCACATCTTGGACCGTTGATGCCCGTCGTCGTTCTTGTGTTTTTTATTTTCGCGTGAAGCGTATACCGATAGTGATAGATATACGACTATATACATAAGACACATCTTTTTACTATATATATATAATATCCCGGTATAGATATACATAATATTATAATATATATATATATATTGACAATGACGATGGCGTCTGAAGACCGTTATATTAAACGCCATCGACCTTGGCCCGCCGTGTTTTTCGATGTCATATTATTATATTATATATATATATATATATATATATATAAATTATATTCACGGGTTTTTCTATTCGGTTTAAAATTTAAAATTGATTATTTGCTACGATATTCTTTTCAGTTGATATTTTATATATTATGGCTATAAGTACCTTTTTTTAATCAACTCCGGAAACACATAGAAAATAATAATACATATTACATATTATACAGTAAAAACCATAAGGTTATTTTTAATGTAGCGTTCTCAAAACGTACAATATGTTATTCTTTCTTAATTTTCACCTGTTATACAAACAGCCCATTTCATATAAATGCGTACACTGTAAGTACATTATATTATTCTAAATCGTTGGCGCAACCAGCGTTAAAATCTACGGACTGGCAGGTGACTACAATACTCGTATATAAAAATTCTCTTATTAAATAATTGACTTGTGATTCTTTTCTAAAAATATCTTCCTTTTCTTATAAATTGTAGGAATTATTTTTTTTTTTCCTGGGAAGGAACTATATGAGTAATTTTGGAGGTGTTTCATTGCAGTGAATCTACCCGATTTATATTTTATATACGGGTACAATAGATAATATATAAATATTATTTAATTTAAATACGATTTCTTTTTATATTATAATAAAATTTATGTATAGTTATTCATAATTTTTAAACAAGTGGTGGTACAGTGGATGACAAATAACAGAAACGGATGTTGAAATATGTATATATATTATAATATATATAATTTTGAATATTATATTTATATATATCAACGATAAATTATTCAAAATCGTTATTATTAAAATTAATATATTTATTATAATTTTATACATACATAATAGGTATAGGAATATAATATATAATATGCGTATTTCGATATACATTTTTAGTTTTTGTGTAATTTCAATCGAAAAAAAATTATATTATACGACACGCACTATACATGTGTTTGTCATTAAACACTTCAGAATCGTTTACTCCATCATGTACCTATAAATAATATACGAAAGTCAACAATCGTCAACATTATCAATAATTACACAATATAGCCACTGCCTAAAGTAAAATCGTATATCTTATACATATAATATATTATAATATATATTAATTTATTTACATTTTTAATTAATCTCACGTGCATCTAATATGTATATATTACAGGTACTATCGATGTATAAAATTGGAATATTTAGAAAAAAATATGTCAAGCCGTCAAGGTGATAAATTATATATTATTTATTGAGTTTAAATTAAATTTTTTGAATAACGTACAGGCATAGGCATATTATAGTATATTATAGAATAGATGACGTTTTAATATTATTATATAATAAATTAATAATGTATTATTATTATTATTATTATTATTATTATTATTATTATTATTATTATCATGCTATTATACATATAGTAACTTTTGCTCTTTTGCATCAATGACCAATTGTTTATTTACGATTATATTTATATATATATGATTCGAACAATAGCTCATAATATATATAAGATTCCATGTAATAATATTACCTTTAATGACGTTTAATTGATTCGATCGTGTGAATGGATGAATATTATTAATCTCGCGTTTATATCACTGTGAGTTTTGTCATGAACCACGTCATCCGAAGAGATGGCGGTATATTGTAATATATAAATCCATTTTATCTTTTTAATGGTCTCTTACAGTTTAAACTTTCAAATTTTTGAGTGTGTTTATATCGCTTCTCGGTTACGGCGTACAAACTCGCCTTTTGAACTTGCTAATCGTAAAATACCATTTAAAAAATTAATAATTATGATGGCGTCGCATATCGCATATGTTATATAATATAGGAAAAAAAAAATTAATACTCGATACATAACTTATTGCCAGTCGTACTGGCGCCTATCATGTTTCGGGATTGTTACGGTCTAACGCGCGCAGATGCTCCGGGGCAGTATAAAACGAATGGCTAATAATAATAAAAAAAACGTAATTCCATTGTGTGTTAAAAAAATAAAAAAATAACGACCGCAAGTAATTGTATTATATACCGACATACATCATATAAATATTTTTTAATCGAAGCTCCGAATTCGTTTTCTAAACGACTTTAATATATACGATTCTTTTCAGATTTCTCTGTAATTTCATTAAAGAAATAACTAACAAAATATTCTAAAAAAACATAATATGAGGCCGAACATGTTATTCGAATAAATCTTTTCGTTTTCAATTATTGCGGTTTTCGTATTTTAGTCGGCGTTACATAAACCTTATACCTATATATAATATAATATATATGAGTTTGTATAATCTATAACGAGATGAAAATACGCGATGAAAACATATTTTAATAGTATATAACGACATATTGTTATATAACAACACAAGTAAACATTATATTTTAATAGTAGCATTCTACTTTGTCCGATTTGTACGTTTATGTAATATTAATTTGACGTAATATTTATGGCAAATAAAATAATGCGCCCATCATTATAAAATGACTGCATCGTATTCGTATACGTAGAAAACAAAACGCATTAGGTATATCCTATTATAATATAGTTTTATTTCAATAATATTAAGATGACAAATTAAAATATTACTCGCAATATCCGATATAATAATATTTCAAAAGTAACGATCTTATAAGGTTGTTACAAAACAAAAAATATCGCTGCAGTTCATTTAACAGATCACTTGTGTCATTTTACTGTTTTTTTGTTTTGTTTTTTATACGTTCGCGTCCGGTGGTTGGTAAATAGTTATTATTTTTTTTTTTTTGTTTTTTTTTTATGACCAAGTATCGTAAAATAAAGTAATGTATACTGTATGTAACGTATTAACTGCTATTAATATAATATAATATAATAATAATCGTATACAGTCGTTCGAAGAGAGAAATGTCGGCGATTGTCTTTTATCCAAATTACTTTTTTTCTTGACCATTTGGATATTTAATATTTATATTATGCGTGTCTATAAAATATATATAATATAATATTGACTATTACATTATTATTGCTGTAGTCGTAGTTTGTGATTATTTCTCCACACAATATTGATGTCTGCCGAACGAAATCATACTGAACCGTTGTCACTGACTGTTACTATATGACCTTTTATGGAAGTTTTCTTGATCCCAGTAAGATTTATCGCTATGTAATATTATTATAGGACTTGCGCAACGGGCATATATAGTATAGGTATATATCCACTGCAGATATCTACTACATATATTTTAGACTCTCTTTAACATTAATTATGTACCTACTAGTATACGAGTATATATAGTTAGGTATAATAAGATCACAAATATTATTATATTTATATTCTTATCTCTTGATATATATTTTTTTTTATTTCGTATGGCGAACCAACAAAATGAATTTTATCACGCATCATAATCGTAATAATTAAATAATATAGCGAGTAAAAATAAAAATTAAAGGTTATTCCTATTAAATAGTTTATGTCTACTTAATTGATTTATTTAATTGATGTAGATACCAGTAAAACCTTGAAGAAGTAATCTTATTATAGCCATTCCGTCACTACGCACGATTGTTTAGCTCGCGGCTTCCCCGCCATCGCACAAAGATTCCCTTAATTTTTCCATTTATATAGATGACCACGTCTCCCCCTTGTCCTGTTCTGCTATATGATTCACTGTCAATCACGTATGTCTCGGTCGATTATTCGATACCTCTAAATTTGACCGGGGTTATAGCTACTATAGTTCCTGATTTATGACTCCCATTTCTTATTCCATGTTATATGAGTTTGAACTTTTTAAAATTTTAGCAGCGAAAACGATGAGTTTTATATGTACATGATTTTATAATAATGTATACCCATCATACGTTTGTTTATAAACTCATAGTATAACTATATAACTATAAGTGCGATTCATTAGAGATCATCTGTCATCTGTCCATGCGCGTATTACTATCCATGTTAATTCGTTGGAATTGGCTCCCGGTGCCAGTTCTTAATTCTAACTCCTAATCCTGAAGTCCATATGCTCATTCGTTATCCCATCTCGTATGGAACTATACAGAAGTTTGAACTTATTAATTTAAAGCAATGATAAAGATATATGAGTCTAAAGAAAAGATGCAATGCTTTCTTCCAAATTTCTACTCGTATAGTCTAAATTGACTTTACTCCATCTGCTATAATGACGCTCACTTGTTATTTTTGTAATATTCATAATTTCTGTACGTCATAATAATATGAAGGTTTATTACTTACGTTTCAGAAGATAACATGCGCAACGAAGTAGACGAAGGTCACGGAGGCAGCGGACACGCGACTCAGTAAGGCAAAAATTACGACGATCTCCGACAATATAGGTGGTATAATACGATAATAATTATATTTGACGTCAAATCGAGTCTAAGCGGACGGTCGATATTTTATCATGTCGTCCGCGGTGGACGGACAACAGCAACAGCAACCGCTGTCCGGAGGCGATTCGCCGCCCGCGATGGCCACCGCGGCCATGGTGGTGCAGATACAGCAAAATCAATGTCAGGACGATTCTCCGGGCGTGTCGCCACCGCACGTGCAGACCGCTGCGGTAATGTCGCCTACGATGGTGCACGATATGCCGCCGGAGAGCACGTCGCCGGTCATGTTGGCTACCATGCAGCCGGTGAGCGTGGACGAATTCTCGACGGGTGATTACCATAATAGCCACCATCATCACCATCAACAGCAACACCACAGTCATCTTCACCACCAGCAGCCACAGCAGCAGCAGGACGACCCCCTGAACCAGAAGACCGTCATCTACATACCGGGCACCGATCCGCAACAGACGATCATCTACGATCCGCAAAATCCGTCGTTACCGCCCGGCATCACCATCCAACAGGGCACGTCCGACGGTTCGGCCGTGTCGGTGTTGGTCCAGGGACAGCCCGCACACCAGTACATCGGAGAGCCGGGCACCACAGTGTTAGTCATGCAGGAGCTGGTGGACGACATGGGACAATATCACAGGTACGATATATATTTTAATATTATATTGTTGAATTGTGATTTATGCGCGTATTGTTGATAAAATATTTTGGCAATAACTGAAAATATGCTTTGCCCGCGGTTGCCATTTTATCATCACGACACGCGCTATTATAGTATGCAGTTTAAATGCAATAATCGAAATCGCGCGAATATCATTATCATTATCTTTATCAATAAATAAATATTGCGTCCGTTGTGCATGCCGTTTCAATGACAAAAATCAGCAGCTGCCGACGCGAGGTCATTGAACGCATGGCGCGCGCGCGAAACCGTATAGTTAGGTATACGTCGCGTATATATCGACGAGTGTGTTGAACCGTTGCCGCGCGCGTTCAACCTCCGAGATCTACCCATATAAAATGCATATAATATTCCAAGCGTCAATCACGCGTTCAAAAGTTCTCTTCCACGATGGTAATATTAATATTTATTATATGACGTATATTATAATTCGCCCAGGTGAAACCGTTTTCTCGGGTCCTAAATCCTAATACCTATTTTAATTTTTAACGAAGAATATTATTTTACATAAATAAGAGATACGCGTTTTCAAATTAATAATGGACACGTTCGTATAAATTGTATAATTATTATATATGAAAAAAAAATAAATAAATAAAATTATAATCGGACCTTGATAGACGTTACGATAATATTATACGGCGTATTATAGTAGGGATATGTACGCCCGCGTGATTGGGCTCGAGCGTTTGGTGGTGAATTTCTCGTATAAGAATAATAATAATAATACGTACGTTTCGTATACGTAAATAGTAGGTGTACGTTTGGATATTACGCGTTAACACGATATATTTATATGCGTATTTTCCTGTGTGTGTGTATATAATAGTTTAACTCTGCGGAGTTCGCTCGACAATAATTATTATTACTCGCGTGTATGTGTAATTTTCATTATATTTTCCCATGGCACTAGCCGTCATAAACACTGTGTTCATGCATGTGTGTGTGTGTGTGTTTATACTTACGTGTGTGATGTGTGTACATATACATGTGTGTGTGTGTGTGTGTGTGCGCACAGGAAGAATTAAACGTAATCATTCCCAAGGTCGTCGCGGCAGCCGCTCAAGAAAGTTCATCGTTGTACACGCGGACGATGGCAATAACTATATTATATATATATTATACACTCTGCAACAATATAATAAACCTATAATATATATATCATATTATACATATATTATAATAATAATAATAATAATAATAATAATAATAATAATAATAATAATATTTATAACCGACTATAACATATACGTACGGGTCTTTAATATAGTTATATATACACGTCATATTATTATAATATATTATTATCCTATATGAGAAATGCGACGAACGAATATAAATATTATAATATAACATATTAATGCGTATTTCTCTGATATAGACTTAAACTATAAAATAATATATAATATTATAAAGTCCTCGTTATATAAGTATACGTTTTCGACTGGTAATCTGGTATATATTACGAAATATACTCGTCGCGAATTTTCGTTTTCTTTTTATGTTTTGTGTATATAGGGTATACTTACTATATAGTCTATAATAGTATAATGCGTACGAGTACACGCGATAAACGACTCTGAACTAAAACACGCCGTCCGTTCATATAGCGTGTTTTTAATATACAATAATGCATTACATTGTAATATAATAATACATTGTGTCAGAATTCAGAAGTCTAGTGCATTGAAATAAAAACACACACGTTATGTGTGTATATTATAAATTTTATACACTCAGAAGAAGATGAATTTCCGCAAGACGCGAATTTCGTTTTATATACGAGATTGAAATGTGCCAATTTATCTTTTTGCACCTCTTATATATCGGAAAATCATAAAAATTCATTATGCATTTTATATATTTGTAAATAGTCCAATACTTTCTATTTTAAAAAAATCGAAATTGTTTTCTTTCATAATAAATTTAAAAAAAAATTTAGCGTAATATTTTTTTTTTTTTTTTTTTAAATTAATTTTATAATATACCTTCTGAAAAAATTTCGGAATAAAGCGAATACGCGCGCGTTTTAAAACGGTACGTTCGATCGCGTCAACTATATAATACACATATTATATTATATAATATAATAATTTACACGTTTTTTAGCTGTTTTATATTTTCGAAGTTCTGCGTACGTTAATACGCGATTAATATATTTATAATATTGGAATTTAAAAATGTCGGCGTTAATATTGCGGATCGAAAATTGAAACAATAATTTTAAATATTATAATATACGGATCGGCACTTTTAATAATCAGATAACGAATTTCTTTTTTACTTATTATGTATTATATTATATATATTTACCGCGTGACTGTCGACTATATTGATAACAACGTGGGTTACCTATAACGTGGTATATACACACAACACGCGCGTATATTATTATCACGCGGACTTACTGCCTACGTCTCGAGTAAAGTGCACCTGCTACGATCAGCTCCCTATATTTATATATATGTATATATTATATCGTCCTACCTAAGTATATAATATTGCAACTGTCAGATTTCGACGAATATATTATTTAGTGTCCTTCTGATAACGGCCGTTTCCGATAAACCTGTTCGGATAAATATCGATTTTATCGTCGTGCTGCAGGAGCTGTCATGACTTGCTGAATATTTTCCTCGATTTATATCGAATCTTTATATGTTATATACTCGTATAATATTATTATGTATTAATAATATTGTTAATCGTATGTAATATTCGTTTCCAACGATTTGATTCTCCGCGTCTGATGTCATAATACAATAATTTATTTTATTTTATTGTTATATATTTAGTTATTTATAATAAACACTATTATGTGAGTACTGAGTATCGCAAAAATGCATATATAAATAATAACAATAACAAACTGTATGTAGGTATGTATAATATTATTCCTTCGGGCTGTATAATAAGAATAACTAATAATTATTGCCATCGTGCGTATATATACGAGTATATAATATGTTTGTTTAGGATAAAATTGACTTCTTGTGAGGGTATAATACGTATGTATCTATATAATATATAGTCGAGTTTAAGATGTTGATGTAATTTTGATGACAACTACGGTTAAGTACAAAATATAAGTAATGATGTAGGTATATATTCTGTTCAAGGTAATCGTCGGATATTCAACTGATGATTTTTCACCCGAGTCAGTTTACAAGAGCCTCTATATATATAAAATTATAATACAGCTCGTGATGTAGGATACATTATATTATAACGAGAACGTCGATCTTCGCGTTGACGTCCAAAAGGGTGATCGTAAAAATAATCCTTATTCTCGTGCAGTGTAATTAACTATATCTAATATATCCGAAATAATTAAACTCGTGCCTATTTATAGACGCGTATATTATGTTAGACATTTTCGAAAACAAATACGTATACGAGTATATTTTAATTTTTTATACGATCGCGATTAAGAATAATATATATATAGATTATATAAATTACCTACACTCATATTAAATATGAGTATTTTGAACTTTTTTATTTTAATTTTGATAATTTGAATATTATATTTTCATACATATTTAAAAATAATAAATTGTTTATATAATAATATATATCTACATATATTATTTATGCGTAATGCATATTGCATATATTATACAATTTTTGTGATTTTTAATTATAACTAATTAATGTATTATACGGCTTCAAGGTTTAATACGATTATGAATATTATTATACATCATTTATAAAATCAACAAATAAACGGAACGTATACTGCAGGTACATAATATAATAATATATTGTACTCTAAATGAATATATATATAGATAGGTCTGACCGCTACTCATCATGCGATCGCGCGCGCATCTTTCAACTATATTATGATCCTAACGAAGCGTACAACAGTGGTTATACGGTCTACCTTAATTACAGAATAATATAAATATCGTTATAACGATACATTGATCCTTCGTAGGCGGTGGCAAATCTGCAGCGTATACGAAATTATGCAAAAATACCTTTGATGAGTATAATATATATTTTATATATTTTATATTATTCCTACATATATTACGTATATAATAGCGTGCAAATACAAGGTTACTTAATTGATCCATGAGACACGAAATATAATAATATAGAGGAGGGGAGGTAACCTTTTCTGACACCGACCGAATTAATATATTATATATTATACCTAGGTATAATAAAAATATTCAATTTTCGCAATTATTTCCAAAGAGTTAAATAATATAGGTATATACATATATATTATAGGTACAAATTATATATATTTATTGTAAACTCATATAATATTATTTAATATTATTATATTATTATATGTATTATAATATTACATTATTCCCTCGTTGCTATATAATATTATTTTATATTACACGCGTCTTCGGTTTGCTCCGAGCGTTAAAGTCTCTCTACACGACCATCCATCTATATACACGATGGCGCGGCCGCATTTATATACTGTCATAAAATATATAATAATATTATAATACACCGTCATCGTACCTATATGAACATATAATATAATAATATATTATACAGTATCAATACACGACTGAAAAAACGTTTTCACACCATAATATAATACCTGTATACTCATACACATACACACCACACGTTATATTATAAATATATATAATGTAATATGTAACCGTTATTATCTCGTCGTATCAACCCTCGCGGTGATTAAAATTATCTTTTGTTTTTTCGTTCGCCCTCCGCGAAGGGTGCGGAAATTTATACTTGTGTCAATATGATTAATATCATATTACATTATATTATACCTATAGTGTAAGGTTTAAACATTTTTTTTTTTTTTATCTTTCTTTTTCGACATTCCTCAAAAACACTTTGTATATAGGTATATTATATTGCATGTAACAATATAATACGCGTATATTGTACGTCATACAGACGTATATATACACCGCGCGTAGTCGAAATATATTTTACGACATACGACGACGAAGATAACGTTCGAAAACGAGCGTATATATTTATAATATATACCTATACGATATATGTATAATTCTATATATTATATATTATGTCTTCGTGTTTGAGTAACGCACGAAATTTCGATCACTCTGTATATATAATTTATATTATACATAGTTAAACCCTTATATTTAACCGCTTCAGTCGATAACTCGTATATATATACATTGTCTTATATATGTCTATATGGCATTGTTTTGACGCCGGCAGCACGTCCGAATGATACGATCGCCGCGGCGTGGTCGGTCGCCAGCACGACCGCCGCCTTAAACTTGCAATATTTATAATCTCTTATAAATGTATTATTATTATTATTATTATTATTATTATTATTATTATTATTATTATTATGTGTATTTGTTTCTTTTGCGCGCCCGCGACAAGGTCGTTGTCGTTGCACGCGTATGTATATTTTCCGTCGTGTGTATAAACTTATAATATATAACCATAAACCATATAATATGTACCTATATTATACGCGTATAGGGTGATCAAAATTTTGTGTTATAAACACATAATATTCAATGCGTTGTGTTCAAATGTTTGTGACACGAATTACGATCACCTTGTATATATACATATATTTTATATTCATTCCGTCGACGTGCGTTATGATCAGTTGTCGATTAAAACGTTTATGATTTTTTTTTCTTTTCAGTTTTGGCGGTAAAATAATGTGTTTTATTCCATGCCCTTGTCATCTGCAGCGTATATATTATATTATTATTACGACTACACGGGCGTGTATTATATCGCGTTCCTCATATATAATATTAATAATATTACACATTGCCCTACCTAAATATTATTATATATATTCATATATAATAATATAGTAATATGAAATTAATTTCCACTTGTTAAACCGTATAATAATAATATACGTATACCTATATTATATACCGCGCGTACGATACGCGTGTATAATTTATAAATATATATACAGGGTGATGATATTAATATTATAATAACTCACGGAAATATTACGTTATAATAATATTATATATTTTATAGTATATTATATAAGTACACGCCAAGTTCCGATCCGTTCCATGCATATAATATATATATATATAATAGTTACATTAATATTAGCAGTACGAGTACCTATATATAATAATTATTATTATATTAATAATCGTCATACTATAACGTCCATTTAAATTGTTCATAACGGTCATTATAGACGTACGCGCGTATACGCGAGATATACCTATACAATATCTACAGCGTGCCTGCAGTGTTTATATTATTTATTTATGTATACTTACAATAATTACGATAATATATTCAGCGGAGGTTAGGGAATTTGAACGGAGGAAGAGTATACGTTCTATTTTATATACATTTTTAAAATTAACATATACATATGAAATATGAGTAAATAATAATAATTTATCGTAAAATTATTTAAAATAAACTAATAACTATATAGCGAAAATATATATATATTATTGTTTAAATAAAACGATTTTTAATATGTGTAATTGGCACAAAATTTATTATTTTGCGGTCTTGTCCGTGCCCTCTTGTGCCGAATCCGTTAACGGATCTTATAATAATAATATTAGATATAGGGAAAATGTAATATAATCGAATATAACGTTATGATCTTATATATTTACCTATAATGTTTTTTTCTCGACGAACCGCGGTTTGTTGGCCCGATTAAAAATGTGTACCTAGGTATATAATAAATAATAATATTATCATATATTATATATCACGGAAAACCGCGTCACGATCGATTTGGCAACGTCAATCGAACGTGTGTATTTGTGTCGGGTATATATTCGTTCGCACATAATATTATTATATTATACCTATATTATTATATAGCCGCCAAAAGGAGAAGACGCTTATATATTATTATTTTCGTGTACCTTGACATTGACAAATCGAATTTTTACACGACGTGCCTATTATTACGATAATACGATCCCCTCGAACGGTATATACCTATAATATAATATTATATTATGTTTAACGTGTATACCCATATTGAACATTTTTACAATGTATATTTATAGTCAAATATTTTGGTTTGAAAATTAGTCGAAGAACTGGTCGTAATATTAAAATGTAAAACGGTCGCGAACTCGCTGCACAAATTGCGAATCGATCTTATCGATTTATAATTATATAGTTTACATATACGATATTCTTATATGTTATATGTTACATACGATTACAAAGGATACGAACACTTTGCGAACCCCTTTTCGAGCGTCCGTATAATATATAGTAGTGCGTCTCAAAATCTTCCACGGCAACGGGCAATTAATAAATCCCCTTCTCGTATATATACCCGACGCCCACCCGAAGATTCACTTTGACCGTTGTCGAACATCCGTGACCGCTGCCAAATGGATTTCGTGTACAAGGTCGTATGTATAACATATGATGGTATATTATATATAGCCGCGACGAAGAACGATACACGCGTTATTTTTTATAAGCGCGAAACCGAAAACGTTTTGTTCTTCTCTCACATTTTTAATGATAATAAATGATAATAAATAAAACGATATGATATTTTTTTACCGTATACTTATCGCCGTAATGTATATTTTCCTAGTTTATTCATACATTGTTGGTCGATAAAAATATTTATTTATTAGTTTTTTCGGATTTTTAACGGTTTTTTTTGTACATTCCTCTGCGCGTTGTATCGCGTACATTATTATATGTTGTAATAAATAATAATATTCTTTAATTATGAAAAAAAATTGACCAGTCACCGGTGCGGCGGTTTTGTACCATCACTGTGTATATATTATGCGTCATCGTCATTATCATGGAAACGCGCGCGCACGTTTAAAATATGGGAAATCGTTAATTTATTAATCACTGCAGCAGCAACGACGCTGTCGCGTGGACCATATTATGTTTATGTACTCGTCATTTTATATAGGGTGGAGCCACATCCCCGACACCGATTTCAGTATGTATACGGTATGACACGTGAAGTATATTTTTAAATATTTTTTACTATAATAGTTTCCAACGATTTTCATTACACGTACCTATATAAATCGTATATAAACGTATAAAATGTATAATATTATACCGTCCAGCTCTTTTATAATAATAATAAATACGCTGATTTTTATACGTATATTATTATTATACGTGCAGCGTGTTATTGACTGTAACGTTTTTTACTTTTTTACTATTCCAAAGTCATCAAGATTAACACGCTGAAAATAAAAATATATTACGTGCGTCGTTAACAATTTATATAGGTATATATAATATAAATGCAACGCGGCATTATCGTGACACTGTAAAATATATAATAATGATAATTATCATAATATGTAATACATATAAACCTACATATAAGACGATGGTGCGATTTCCATAATTTTATTTTAAAATTCTCGCGGTCGACGTCTCGTATATAATAAAAATGATAATAATAATATATAGGTACCTAACCTACCTATATAATTTCGCGTTCGAGTCGAATTTTACAATTTTTTTTTTCGTGTCTTGTCGAAAACAACAAAGGCGAGCTTAAAATTAGGCAACTGTTATCTTAAAATTCTGTACAACGCATTGTGCGTCCTTTTGTATATACGATGAGTACCTAAAAAAAACTAAATCGAAATGCACTTTTTTCTTCTATATATATAATAATATTTTCAAATCGAGATTTTTTCCCATTATACATTACAATAATATGCAAGGCAAGGTCAACGTTTATAGAATCCGAGCGCGTGTTCTATTATTATTATTATTATTATTATTATTACATATAAAAAATATTATGAAAAAATCGACGAATTTCAAAGACAATTATTATATACGTTCGTCCAATTATACTCTATACGGAATATATAGTGAGGTCACGGCGAATTCGCGGCGAAATAGACGAAAATATAATATGTTATATACGCGTGGATGCAAATTATTACCTTTTTTTTTTTATTTTTTTTTATTTTACAACCCATTGTACACGACCGTATACGTACTAAAATATAGTCGAGATGCTGCAGCGAGACGTATTTATTATATATATGTATATTATCTATAATAGACGATAAGCTCGGTTTTTTTTTTTTATTTTTTTGGTGTTTCATTTACGTTCGTCACGACTATATAATATTATTGTTGCGTGTTGGCCGAGAAATGACTCGAAGATAATATGATTTATATATATTTATATACGGAATATCGCACATTTTTGGCGCGCAGAAACGATAAAAAATAAAATAAAATAATATCTTCAGCGACGAACGTGTAATTTTATTTATTTATTATTATTTATCGGTTTTTTTCTAATCTTATATATTATAGTTTTGGGATACAATTATTATTTTGTCTCTTCGTATACGCGTTATAATATACGAATTTAAAATAAAAATATATAGTGGACTTGACTGTACGCCGATTGTTCTCGCGGATATTAAACCATATTATTCTAAATAGTATAAAAACGAATAATAAATTAAACGACGAGACATTATTATAATATTCTAAACACGCGGATAATCGCACATAAATTCCCGCGTTTTTTTTTTAAATATTTTTCCGTGAAAGCTTATGACGTCTGCGCGTATGGAAATGCGTGTGTCCACATTTATTATTATTATTTTATACCGATTTAGTTCACGGTGACACGGTGATACATCCGCCGCCGACTCGACATAATATTTTACATATACGTATATAATATAGTGTATTATAATATACTTTCTCTGCAGTAATATACATTATATTATTATAACATATAGATAGAATATAATAATAATAATAATAATAATAATAATAATAATAATAATAATAATAATAATAATAATAATAATA
>JAIUCT010000001.1:36305194-36317042 GCA_021307375.1 Tetraneura akinire | reverse complement strand
TTATTATTATTATTATTATTATTATTATTATTATTATTATTATTATTATTATTATTATTATTATTATTATTATTATATTATTATTATATACGAGCGAAACGCGTGATATAATATTTTATATGTACCTATATACGTGTGGCGTATAGAACAATGGACATCGTATTATTATTATAATCAGATAAAAATATATAATCGGCGAAAATCAAAAAATGAAAAAAAATAAAATGGTCAAGTAAAAAATTAAAGACACGATTTATTAATTTATGGCAAAATCGTATATGTACATATACAATATCAAGTTATACGTATATAAGTTTGCCCCAACGCGAATTGATATTATGTCTAAACGTCGTGATATGACAAACGACCTACTTTCAAACAGACGTGGAGGGTTTTTTTTATACATTTTTGGAAAAACGAACCTTTGAAAGTAATATTATATTTTATATGTTTTCGGAATATCGAATCACGCTTGTCGCGATTTTTTAAAGTTCGCTGTTTATTAGCTTTAAAGCTTTAATTCAATTTGTAATTAAATTTACTCATATAATATTCGTAATGTAAATATTAATTTTGTGAACATGAAATTTATGTTCATTAATAGTTTGTATAATTTATAGGTAATTGTATTTTTTTCGTCCGGGTAGGTATTTAATGTTTTCTTGACTTCTATTTTTCAACTAATTAATTTTTTGATTCGATTTCATTATACCTACATTAACTAATTCAACTGATTGTATAAAAAAAAATCATTACCATAATTATGTACATTATATCGGTTATAATATCGTTGGTGTAGTATTTAAATTCAAAATATGAATATTATCGGTAAGATCGGATCAATCTATATATATAATTTGATAACATTATATATGTTAATAATTAATTTATATTTGGCCGGTAGGACGTAAAACATGGCAAACATAATTCGGTTTTGTCAATCATTATTATTTGTTATTTTATTATAGGTATACATTATCACGTATATTTTCTTATTCTTGACAACGTCAGTTATAATATGAGACTTCGTAATTAATGTTATAAAGTACTCCACAAGTCATTTTTCATTAGGTAAATATAATAATAAATTACCTACTTATAATATATTATATAGTCGATGTTATTATAGTTTTGTCTTCATCACCACCTATTAAATTTTTTTTTATCAAATCCAGTGCTTTCGATTGTGCTAGATTTGTGCTATGGATTGTGCCGTCCGTCCCGCCGTTTGTGCTATGTCCTTTTCTAAGTTATGATTAAAAAACTTCTTTATTGATATATTTAATATACATATATATGTAGGTATGTGACACCGTTTTGCGAAGCGAGGTTTAAGTCATACTCCAGACTATCCGCATCAGTATCAGAGTTACACAAATTGGTATTAGGTTGGTATTTTTTAGTCCCTTGGAGCGTAGCCCCATCCACGAGAAAGTGTCGCAAAGCGGCTCAAGAGTAAGTGGAGGAGCCGGTAGAAGAAGTGAGCTATCTCTTACGTTTGAAAACTATAAACTATGGCACAATCGAAAGCCCTGGATTGGATAAAAAAAAATTTCAACGGGCGGTGCTGGGAACATGGACCTGATATTATTTATGCTTCGTGTTACAATTATATTTTATACGAGCATTAAACGCATTGTGTCGAGAGAATGATAAGCTATATCAAAGTTTATCGTGATAATTTTCCGATGAATTAAAGTCGCACACAACACGCCAAAACAAACCCGACGATGCACGCGTTTCCATCATAAAATATTGAAATATTGAAAATTACGTTTTAAACTCCATTTTGTGTGCCTTAACGTCAAATGATAAAATATAAACATAATCGAATCGATCGTGTTATAATACATAGGAAAACACAATATTAATATATGACCAAATCGATGAATAATGGAATATTAAAAAATATTTATTATCATTTTACGTTCGCGTGTGTTTTACACGTCGCCCATCTGCATTTTTTTCCCGTTTAATAATATAATGCGCAGAAAACATGCGCAAATTATTACATATTTAGTATTTATTACACATAATTTATTTTTCTCGTTGCTTTTGCTCCGGGCTATGGTTTTGGAAAGACATTTTCTTTTTCACGAGGACTAACGTGCAAATTCTATAAAACGCGCGCGTGTAATATTTATTATGTAATATAATATATTTATACGCGTATACATAACATATAATATTATAATGTTGTATTATAGCAACCGGTTTTCCATCGGACGACGAGCATTGTTATATTGTAAATTCTCGTGCGCCAGATAGATAGAGTCGTCTTTTTCCGAATGGGATATTACAAAAAAAAAAAAAAAAAAAATCGTTCACGTCGACTTTTTCTGACGTCCTCCGCATTGGAAACGGATAGTAGGTACACACTGTATAATATTGGAGCGGAATTTTTTTTCCAAAGTTTTTTTTTTTTTTTTTTTATCCTCTTCTTTTAACTTATTCGACATACCGCATGCAACCTCTACGAGTCTTTGTAACGTAGCCCATAACTCATGCCATTTTTTCCCCCCCACAATAAATTATAATCTTTTAACGTGCGCGGAGATTTATATAAATAATAACAATAATGTTAATAAAAAAAAAAAAATCTTCGTTTCTATACGCTTCATCACTTTTATATTTATTATAGTATTTGTATATGTATATATTCTTCTTCTGGTTTTCTTTCGTTCTTTTTCATCTCACCGTTTGCAGTTGTTTTCTGTGAAAATTCACGTTTGAATGTGTTATAGATTCGCATCAACACGTATAAAACACGAACATTTTTTTTTCTTCTAAAACAACGAAAAATCTTAAAAAAAAAAATATTTTTCTTTTTTTGACTATATTCCCTCAATCAATCGCATATATTTATTTTGATTATCTTCGAATTCGTGTAGTTAACATGTAATAATAATGTGTTGCGTTCTTCCAAAAATTACATACGTATATCTGTTGGTCTGTCATCCGTATACTTGCTTTCACCACCATCGGCTAGTTTTTGCGCCGGTAATTCGTATATATATATACATAGGTATATAATTGGGCGGTTTTAAACTTTTATTTTGAAGAGGTTTGTGCATTGCGTGGGACGTAAAGGGAATGCCCGTGATGATCTCATTATCGGTCGACCCACGACACATAATTATTATTATGGTAAAATTTTGGACTCTTGCAATCGTTTTCCGCATACCACGCGTTGCTTCACTGTGCGATTTTTGCGATTTATTTTAATTCTATATATTATACGAGTACGCGAATATATAAAATGTATAATAATATAGTACTTATTATTAGGTATGTTAAATCTTTTTAATAATTATAGTTTTCATTTTGAACGAGTCGAAGGAAAATTATACCGTAGAAAAACCAAAAAAATAACACCTAATCGTGTATAAGATGTAGGTATATCGATGTAAGTAATTATTATTACACACATATACCATCGTATTATACTCTCGAGTCAAAATTCATAACTATAGCGCAACAATTATAAATAAACACGCGTATACAAGATAATATGTAACATAATATAATTGAATATATGCATAGATATTTCGGCTATATTATGCGACTATACGAGTATATATAATATTATAATATGTATATTACATTCATCGCGTGATGTAATTAATTCTTTACAAACTAACACGAGTCAGTGGCCTCGAATCGGATGATTTTGATAACTACTGTCAAATATTATAATATAATATAATATTATTAAGAATAGATTGGCATTCAAATATATTTAATTATTTAAATAGTTCAATATCATATCGTATTATGTGTATTATATTATTACTATATTATATGATGACACGGGGTTCTTACATATATATATGCGAGTTTTATGATATGTTATGTACCTATGTGTGCAGACGTCGCGTGATTGTGCAGTGTTCGCAAACATAATAAAAAATAATACTGATACGATCAATATATTTATTAATAATTTATAATAGTGTACCAATAAAGAATAAAATCGTTCATATAGATAATATAATACAAGTATAATATTCGCAATGTTGATATTATATCCTCGGGGTACGATGTTTACCGTATAAAATAATATATGATATATATTAATAAGTTATTATTGGTTTAACTATAACCTTGATAAATGTGCCAAATTAAGTTATGCACACACACACACACACACACACATACGAATAAAGTATTTTTATGTTTTCAATAGTTATGCAAGAGTAATAATAATAACACAATTATATTATTTAAGATATTTTTTGGGGTAATAAATAATACGTGTATTATAAATATTATGCCAAAGCTGTATTATATAATAAATATAAATATGGGATTGGTAATATTATAATATTGTTAATTTCGTTTTATATATAAATATTTAAATAATTACAATAATATATTATATAGGAATCAAATCAAATATCGAATGGGTTAATGATATATATTTTATTTTATCTATAAGAAAATGATGTGGAGAAGCTGAATCGTTTTTACCTTTTATTATGATGCGTTTTAAGTATACGCGTAAGATTTTAATCATATTATATTAAACTAAACGATATCAAAAACAATAATTGAATTAAAAAAATATTTTATACAAGTTTTTATTTGCTATATCAATTGTGTTGAGCGTATTACTATACAAATTGACAACTACTTTTTATGTAAAATATGAATTATACGAAATTTACTTTTCGGAAATTTTTGAAATTTCCACGTTAGCGAAGAGGAAAATTTCTTCGACGGAAGAAAAAATTTCGAGATTGGATACGACGATTCCTGTCATTTTTCAGGCGCATAATACGAGACCCCGCGGTATATAATATATACTTTTCGATTTTACTCGGGCGAAAATTTGATTATTTTCTTCGCTAAATCTACGTATGTATGTAAGATGGAAATATTTTACGATTAGTTAACACGTGTCGTAAAAAAAAGTGTTGGCGTGCGTGGGCGACCGTCGTACGGGGCTTTTTTATGCCGTATAACGCGCGTGTTATATTATAAATTTTATCCTACCGCAATCCGAATTGTGCGTTTTTTTTTTTATTTTTTTTTATGTGTGTGTGCCACGCGTTAACGGTAAAACAATATATAAATCATAATAATATCGTATTGTTTTCGGTATAGATACGCGATTTCGCGCCGGCGCTCGCGTTCATTCGGCGAGTAAAAGAAATTAAAAAAAAAAACCTATCGTACGAGTACAGTCAATTTAACCGACGGTCGTGTTCACAATACGCGCATTGTATTAGCTGCCGTGACTTGACCGAAACGCGTATAATTTTTATTATATTTTGACGGCGAGATCGGACGCAGCGCAACGATACAAAAAAAAAAAAAAAAAAAAAAAAATATGTATATAGTTTCCGATGATATAGTGTACAGCAACAATTAACAACATGACGTGTATTATATTATTATGATATGAGTTTAGGTAATAAACGCCAATTTCATTATTCGGTCGCCGTTTATTGTGATCGCATCACGGATGGTCTCTCTCGAAACGTCTCGAGAGTCGAGACATTATTTTTTCTGTATTTTCAATATTGTAGAAAAAATGTCTCTGGCGGCGATAAAAATAATATTAGATCAGTAGTTTTCTATACTTGCGAATGACTGTTCTATTTTTATTTTTTACCAGATTTAATATAATATTTACGCTTTTATATTAACCTAACCATCATTAACCTTATTTAATTAGGTTAGGTTAAAAAGTATAGGGTGCGCAAAACGAATGAAACTCGTAAAATGATTCGGACGAGATCTGATATAGCAAATCGAAATGGGTTATTGTGAAAGAAAAATGATTTATAGATTGCGTTAATTTCATGATTTTATGTAAAATATACTTACATTTTATAGATAAAGATAACAATTTTTTTTCTTTTGCCAAAACGTTTAGATTAAGTAACGGTTCATTTATATAGAAATGACGAGAGGGGACGAGAAAAGTCCATATTTTGGCATCTAAGTTCAAAGAAACCAAGAGGTTTTACCAAAATTTCATAAAATGTATCCAGTTTATCATCAAACAGTATAACGATTAACGTAAAAGCGCATTCATTACGTAATTAACCGCCTTACAGAAAAATCGAAATTGGCGAAATTCGTCGTATGTAGCTAATTTTTAATACTTTTCGTTTTTTAATAAATACACGATCATAACGTCAGATAACATCGGATCGGAAAGCGCGTTACAACACGTAGAAAACGGAATTATTATTTCATTATTTTAACGATAATATTATAATTTTAATAATTACAATATACGTTCTTGCGTTAACTATGCAGGACAGTATGATATAGTAATATTATTGTAAATAACGAGTCGGTCGAGGTGAAAATAAACGTGTCTCGGTGCGTTATGATAATAGAACAAGACGAGAGTGCCTTGTGAAGGTAAACTTGTATTTACGGGCCGGCGCGCGCGTATCGGACCCAGACGACGAACGGTGGCACGGCGGAACCGGGAGCGCGCGCAATGCGGCTCGCCGCCGACACTTGTCATCGGATCGCGCCCTTGTGGCAGACGCCGCCGCGCGGGTGCCTGACCCGCGCGCGCTCTTATGACCCGACCCCGAGGGCGGATGAGAACAGGTGGCCGAGGTGCCACCAAACCGGCTCGGCCGGCCAACGTTTGACGACCCGCGCTCGTTTAAATTATAATAATAATAATAATATTGCATTTCCTTGTTCCGGTCGGTGCAATAATAATAATAATATAATAACGTTGTAATGGACGAGTATTATGTTACGCACGGTAATTGTATCGTGACGAGCGTGTACGTCATCTCTCAGTCCGATCGATCTGTGCCAGGGACCGGTTATAATAGTATAATATGTATATTATATGGGTCGGTTACATATTTCGGCAAGAACGATTTTTGGACATCTCGTTCTCCTTTTCTGGCAAAAACTAAGTATAAAAAAAAGAAAAAAAAATTAAGGATATCTCGTAAAAATAGATCATCTAATCGTCCCAAAAAGGAAACGTAATAACTGAGGAACAATTTAGTGCCGTGCCGATGAAATTTATATTGAATTTGTTCGACCGATGCAATTTTCTTTTTTAGATTAAGTGTGACCAACTTGTGTTACGATTTATGTTTTATTATATGCTTTTTTTTTTTTTTTTAAATCGATCGATTTCTCACGTTTTATTTCCCCTTGAATGTTTTCTTTATTCATATTTGTTCACGCGCCAAGCCACAGATATCGTACATCATGCGAATATTCGAAATAAGAGTTTCGACGACTGAGGGGAATGTTTTAATTTTAATCCTATATTCAAATTCCGAACTGTTATCATACGAATATATGTCGACGGAACTTGGCGGAGAAATAACGTTATATTTTTAATCATTTTAATTCGTACCTATACGCTATGGATTTCGCAATAACATTGACAAATGATTATTTGCCCCGAATTTTCGGCGTATATTGTATATATACCTATAACCACTTCAGGAAGACGATAAACAATATAGGTAATTATTATACTATATACGGTATACATTCGGTATCATGCGGCTCGTGTTATTCGAATATTCTCGGGTTACTATTATTATAATAAATAATAACGGTAGCAATTATAGAATGATACTGTGAATTTCACTACGAAAACAAAATAATAATAATAATCCGTTAGGGACATAAATGATAAATCCAAGGATTTTGAGAATTTTTGGTCAGATTGGTTTTGTATAATTGTATATAATATAATATTCCACGCAGTAATATATTATTATTAGTTGGGTACACATCACGTTGCGGAAAATTACAAACACGTTTTCTTCTGTAAACACAATACATGTAATGTAAAAATTAAAAATATCGTGCATTGAAATTTGAAATTTTTATAAGTATAAAAAATTAGAACCCGATTGTTATCCGTATATGAAAGTACCTATAACCAATATTAAAAGGTATATATACTATGATTTTGATATTTTTTTTTTTTTTTTTTTTTTTTTGCTGTGTCTTCTTCAAATTTCATGTATATAAAATTTAATTGTAACCTTCAATTATTATTTATTTTTTCATACTATAAATTAATATAAATTATTATTTATTAATTCGCGGTTGATCTAGATTCGTGAATAAAACATACTTGAGGTATAAAAAATTCTTAATTTTTCTTGTATTTTCTTTTTCCTTACTCGAATACTCGCTACTCGTTATTATTATTATTATTATTATTATTATTATTGTTTATACAACACACGGATCAAACCAAGCCGGAAGAATTACGTTTACCTTCTACGCCAATGATTGTTATATTATGCATATATTATTATATCGTTTTTCGATTTCCAAATATTATGGCTATTATATATTGAGTTTCGTGCGTATTTATAAATATAAATATAAATTAATCTACGTTAAATATATTAAATAAAAAAATAAATAAAAAAAAAAAAACACTAACAGTGCTGTTTCGTTATTTAAGAAACACTTCCTGTATATCTATACAATATTATAATGTACATACGTGTAGAGTTAATATAATATTATATTTAAAGCTATTTTCCTCAAAATTTATAATACACATGATGTTGCGTAACCGCGTTTGGTATAAATGTATATGTAATAATATACCTATAGAGAGGTATTATAGGTATACTCGTATGTTTTATTTTATTTCGTATCGACGATCGTCGACTCACAGTATGATACCGTGTACTATAATTTTATCTGCCCGACACTAAAATAATAGAATATAGCGTACAATTATTTCGATGTACGAGTTCGTGATTTATGTAAATTGTATTTGTTTAGCCGCTTAAATGATTCTTGGGCGCCACTTTATAATAATAATAATAATAATAATAATAATAATAATAATAATAATAATATGTAAATAGGTGAGTGACCCACCGTGATTGTGTTCATTGTATCTATTGGCCGTGTATTATAATAATAATAATGGTAGTGAATTCTGTAAAAAAATTATTCTCCCAGACCCCGGTATGAACCATAATATAACATATATATATTGTGCCGTATAATAATTATATTATTATAATTATTATTTTTATTCTTATATTATTTATATATGCGTACTCGACCGTTTTATTTCAAATTCGCCATCCAAGAAATTACGATAATATTATTACGTTTTATTATTTATTATATACTAATTTAACATAAAATTTAACGTTCTGCTGTTTTAAATTACAAAAAATATACGAAGAAAAAAAAAATGATAATTTCATATACGAATATTATAATATTATTATTATACTTATAATATATTATTGGCAAATAAAAATGGCGCGTAAAAACTGAATATTTATAATAAATAATTATGTATCGATAAATTAAATATATGTTTATATGACGATACGTGTAATTTATAATTTCTCATGGCGTATAAAAATGAGTACCTAATAAAAAAATACGTATATGTATATATTTTTTTTTAACAAACCCATACTTGATTATACAATAATATATTTTATAGGAATTATATTATTACGATCGACGAATCGTTTATTAATAATTATAATAAACGTTAATATTAATTTTATTGGGATGTAAACACACGGCGGTGGTAATTTATTTGTTTAAAGAGACTCTCAATGTTGAATGACTAACGAGATGATTCATTTTATATTGTGTTACACACACACACACACACATTCAAAACAAATTGCGCGTTACTTCTCCTCTTCCAACCGATTTATGCTGGCGGGAAAACGCGCTGCAATCGTGTGTACTAATATCGTATTATATTATAATTGTATTTTACTAATATTATTTACTATATACAATAATATATTATTCGTGTCACTGTGTGTGCCCGTTTTCGAATTATTTTCGACAAAAAATTTACGCGATATCATCGTTTAATTTTCCAACGAAACGTTTATATAATATGATTTCCAATATTTGTTATAACGAGTGTATAAATAAAAAAGAATTACGATAAAAAAATATTTTATCATGCTTATAATTTGTTACGTATTATAAAGATTACACGTATTCAAATTGACATATAACTATATAGTAATATTATTTTATAAAAAAAAAAAAAATTGTGAGTTTCGACGATTTTTTCCAAAATGATCGAATGTAATGATTTAATGAATTATTAATATTTGTGTATAACATGTGTCCGGAGGGAGCGAGCGATCCTCCTTGTCCTTGCCCTTCCCCATGAGGGAGCCCATGGGTATAAATATTAAAAATAATAATAATTAACTCTTACTTACAGGTATATACCTACTATTATAAATATTTATAATGCGTATTTTGCGGTATATACGTTTGTGATCACGGGAAATATTCGCGTATATTATTATCGCATATATTATTATTATTACGGTTTTGAAATTTTAAAATCCGTATACACAAAACACATTATTTAATATTATTTAGTCTGCGCGGAAAAAAAAATAATTTATTAAATTATGCGTTTTTTTTATCATAACATTATAAATTAAATATGCGTTTTAGCACTGTTGGCCTCCCCGTATATTATACTATTATTATTATTATTATTATTTTGTATAATTATAAATGTGTATATAAATGCGTCTTAAAATGAGATATACTCGTATACATATATAAAACACGCAGGATCGATCGAACATGTAATAATAATAATATATGTATATTATTATACGGTGTGTTGTGTGTGTGTGTAACACGGTCGGGGCGTACCGTTATTAATGCGTAGAGGGTAAAAGGTTAAAGCATTTCGCTGGCCGGACTCCAGTTCTCAACGTCCACGACGACGACCCAAAGTCACAGTATCGACTATACGAAAATTCACGGACAAGCGCGATTTGTTATCTAGCGCCCGGACGGTTAATTACAAAACGTGACCGCGGTTCTGTCTCACTCTCTCCTCTCTCTCACTCTCTCTCTCTCTCTCTCTCTCTCTCTCTCGCTCCGGCTGTCTGCAGTCTGCAGTCTCCCTTCGTCTCTATGGTCGTGAAATCCGTCGATTACTAAAAGTAGCATGAATTTTAATTAACCGCCCCCCCTTCGTACGATTATTATTACTAGATACTTTTTTATTCGCCTTCGCTCTTCGTCGTATATTACAATATATTATATTGTAATATTATACATTTATTATTATTATTATTATTATTATTATAACGTCGTCGTCGTCGTCTTGGTCGTCGTGTACGGCCCGCCTATATTATAATATTTATAATATTGTATAAATCGGACGACCGAGCCAACACACACACACGTTATATAATATAATTTATATACTGTATATATACACACGCACTCGCTCCGTTGCGTTAAACGAAAACCGAGCCAGACTATGGCGGCGAAGAGGAAAAAAAAATATTATTAATGCGCGTTTATCTCGAACTCGAGGTAAAATAAAAAAAAAATAATAATAATAATAGCACGCCTTCGGGTGGTTCGGCCCCCCGTTATTACGGCTCGCGGGAACAGGAGGGATGCGGAGGAACGCGTACCTATATAATATTATAACACTCGATATTCCGTCTTCTGCGCCGCGTGCGTACGCCGGTCGACGCGAGAGTGTAAACCAATTAACATATTTAACTCGATCGTTTTCCCCGTCCGCCGCCGTATCGTAATATTATAAACTCACAACGAAAAAAATTAAAATATAAATATTTTTAAATATTATGTAGATCCCCGCATATTAATTACACATGATATGCACCTAATAATATTATAATAACCTGCAATTATGCGACAATGCGATATTATTACGCATAACTTAGGCAATGGTGCGCGAGAGCGAAAATTATATTCGCTACTTTATAAAGATTGTTTTTTTTCTACCATTACTAATGCCTTATTACCTATTGTAAAGCTTTGATTATATAATAATAATAATAATAATAATAATAATAATAATAATAATAATAAT
>JAIUCT010000001.1:36294326-36304754 GCA_021307375.1 Tetraneura akinire | reverse complement strand
TTATTATTATTATTATTATTATTATTATTATTATTATTATTATTATTTTATATTTTTTTTAACGAGCCACGCATCCCGACGTCGCCACTGTCGATAGACCTTGAGTTGCTTCTATGTATGTTTTTTTTCTTATGGTCGCCGTCGCAACAGTTTTTTTTTTCGTTTTCGACGACATAGTCCGACGGCGACGACCACTGGAACTGGTTCGTCTGAAGCGTAAAATAATAAATACAAATACATACATTCGATCTCCTCTGCAGAAGACAGAAAATTTATACTTTTATTCAAATATTCCAATATTTAGATATTATAATATAATAAATAATATAATGCATAAATACGCGTCGAACTTACGACATATTTTATATTATAATATTCTTTGAATTTGTATTTCATACAAGAGAAACGCATTTAATTACTTATACACAATAATTTATGGTAATATAAACTGTTTTAAAAAAATATTTATTTGGTGTTTTTTATCATATTTATATACCTACCTACGAATAATATTTTAAATCTTACACCTATATATACTAACAGTTATCATTTATCACACTTGATAGTAATATTATATAGATTTAGGATTATATTACATTTTAAATTTATAAATTACGTATCCATGAAATCAAAGAATTTATAGGTAGTTAACTTTCTGATGGGCAGCGGAGGATTTAAAATTGTTTCGCCCTTATACACACGGAACGTATTTGCCGCCGCTCCTAAACTTAAACAAATATTTTTATATTAAAAAGTACTCGTGTGTAATTAATAAAAATGTTTTGTTTATATGAATTTGATCGTACAGTATGGACATATAACCATCACGAGAGATTCGATTGAAAATATCAATTTTTATAATATGTTCCTATTTAATACATTATATTATGATGCAGTGTATAATATTTTATTTTTATTATAAGTTTACCGGACAATAATTATAACTAGTTTTATATTATAAATACGACATGTTTATTAATCCGTACAGTAATTATTTTTCATGTGTCCGGATAAATTTTAAAATCTTGCACTATGAGTCAGCCGCTATTTCGAGGTAGCCAACTTTTTTTTTTTTTTTTTATAGATATCGACGGGCGTAACTAAATAAATAATATCATCTTGTCCATCTGATCCTCAAACGTTAAAGGTTATCAAACGTTAAAATAACGTGTGAGGGGTTATAAATTTATAACCCGACCTCGAGTTTATAATCGTTATTTTTTGTTTTAACGATGGCTACTACTTATGTGGGCGGCGGTAATTATTGGAAAGCGATTAACGTTACGTAAAAATAAGCCCCGCGATAAAAATTTAATTAAAAAAAAAATAATAAATTCTCTATTAATTATAATATTATTTTGTATAATACCCGCGGCAATTTAAACACCATCCATCATACATAATGTACATACAAAATACGTCGTCAAAACTCGGATTCGGTGTCCGATGTGTCAGAAGTGCAAAATCCCGGGGCGAGGTCCAACGATGCACCGCAATCGTCTTGCGGTACGCTGTCGTCAGAACGGCAACGGAAGTCCAAGTGCGTCAGGTACTCGCGCAAGTCCCGCAACGACTTCGAAACTTCGGTGTCCGCCTCGACCGTTGCGGCACGGTCCGCGACTGGACGCGCGTCGTCCTGCTGCTGATTCGTCTCGGTGGCGGCTAGGATCGCGCGGCGCACGAACGCCGCCGCGTGTTCTGCGCCAAAAACGCATTCCAAACAAACGGCAAAGTTCACGGCCAAGTCTAACCGGACGCGGTCGTGCGACGGACCGCACCGGGACCGGCACACCATGTCGTAACCGCGCTGGTAAGACTTGCACGCTTTGGCCGCCGACCATTGTTTTAAACTTCCGTCGGAAACTTCGTAAGTGTACCTGTTCCCATATACAACAAACATATTAATAATGAAGTATTATGTAGGTACAGACCATTCGGGTTAAGAACGATTTCTTATATAATAAAATACATTTAATCGAATCTCTCCAATGTAAAAATCAAGTTGGTCGAAAACATTTCTTCGCTGTTTTAGATTTTTAGCAGGTTTTACAATGATATTTGTATGTTTTTTTTTTTATTTTAAATATGTATAAACACTTTTTCGATCCAAAATAGTGTCAATATGGATTCTATACTACTCTGTTTTGTATGGCGCGATCGGATTGTGTTATTTTACACCCCAAGTGAAGTGTTTTCAAAGACGGTAAAAAAAAATATTAAAATTAAAAATTTCCTATCGGAATACAAAACGAGGAGAAAATATTATAATTTGATCACTGTCGATAATAATATAATAATAAATTATTTTAATATATACGGTTTCGAGATGAGCCGCGTACAATTAACGGTTATTATTAATATATTATAAGGTATTATATATCTCTATATACGAATCGAGAGCGGTCGAATAACATAATTTATTTTCGTGGTCCGAATTTTAATAATTATGTTCGATATATTTTAAAAACATAATAATATATCGTCGGTCGCGCCCGTAATAATCCGTATGAGTACAGCAGCATAATATTATAATGAATTTATTTCTTTTTTTTTTAATACGCGTTAATATTAATGGATTTTTTGCAGACTTAATATTATTATAATATACGTTAATGTATTAAATATTATGTTATGCGTTATGCCCGCGGTCCAATCGACATACTATCGCTGTGGCGCGTAATATAATAAATTATATATTATTATCTATTAATATACACGCCTTTTTAAGAAAAAAAATATATATATCGATTTTATAATATAGTACTAGTTAATGCACTTTATTATTGCAACGCTTTAGTTCGTACTTAAAGTTTTCAAAAATAAAAACTACCCCAACAATCGCCGTAATATTCTCCTGATCTCTGGTCCCGTGTGATTTTTTTCTGTTCCCAAAACTAAAATTTGCACTCAAAGGACAACGATTTTAAGGTGTAGAAGCAATTAAAGCGAATATACTGCAGCTGAACTCAATGTCTTAACATCGGAACAGTTCCAAAGGACTTTCGAAAAGTGGCAAGAATGCTGGGAACGCTTGCGTCCCTAAGACTGGGTATATCTTTAAAGGATATATCGTCGATGACTGAATATAACGAAATCTATAATATTATAATATAACATATATTCGAGGTTAGATATACGTCATTTCCGAAATCGAATTTAAATGTAATTAATATTTTTCGAGGTTATTAATTCGTTTCATAGTATCTGTTTTTGTTTTTCAAATACCATTCTATATAATAATATATTTAATTATTCGCAAAAATAACTTTCAACCAATGACGGACATAATTTTTTATTCTATATATAATATATAAGATCCGAATGAAATTTCCCACCTGTAGATTTTAAATATTATTATTTAGAAGCCTCGACTAGGTGGCGTATACAGAATAATAATTCTAACGGTACTGAGATTCAATAACTCCCCCGAGACGCGTCGAACCGGTTTAGGGGGAAATACGGATTAGGGCGCACACGCCACCTGTACCACAACTTAACGGTTCACGTATTATCATAATATAATATATTTTGTATTTTTATATAAATATTATTAATACTTATTTTTATTGTTATTTTTTTTTTCGTATCGATATTTTTGGACGCTTTTACAGCTTATACAGCTTATAGCTATTATAATTTTAATTTTTATGCATATAAAAAAAAGTCACATACATCGTTCCCTTACATAATAATTAATATGAATACTGACCACGGTGTTGTTTACTTAAAAAATAAATATTTTTCTCGACGGACCTGAGGAAGTCGGCTTTCAATTTCAGCGCGTGCGCAACGTCCGCGGCCGAATCGGTGTCGTCGAGTCCGGGCAACAAGTGTCGGTCGACGATCGTGCAAAAATCGCGACACAAATCGATCGTCTCGCGGGACAGACAACGCATGTACTTGACCACTGCCCGTTCGCGATCCGCGTGTTCCTCGTTGCCGAACTGTCTCCGCTGCAGACGCCAATTCAACGTTCGCCAGCATATGCGCCGATGGTCCACCAACGACTTGTACGACACCGTCAGCTGGTCGAACGCAATCCGCGACAACAACCATTTGCCGGCCGTGGACACCGCTTTACCGGCGTACTCGGACGCTTGTTCGTGTTGGCCCGCCGACGCGGCCAGCGCGGCTAACGCGAACCCACGGATTGTGTTTCGGTCCCGTTCGGTCATTTTTTTAGAAATATTTTTCTCCGTAATGAAGAAAACTATTATTATTTATATTATTATTATATATTGTCCTTGACAACGTCTTAGGTATACCGTGGTTGAAAAATGATTTCATAGGTTAGGTTAACCTAATCTATAAGGCTTGGCCATTATTACCTTCGGGAGAAAACGAGATATTTAACATTTGCCGTTTTTTCATATTATTTGATATTATAACTGATCGTATTGTTTTTATATATAATCACAAAAATATTGTTTATTATATCCATAGCGTGTTATTATAATAAATATACATATTTAAGTATACGATATAATAATATTTACTTAATTTTTCGATATTGATTTACTGCTTTGTAATAAATTGTTATCGCGTGATTTTACTGTATTAGTGGTTGTTATCTTGTCAATTATTACACAAAAACAAATAACGACAAAATGTAGAATGATACATAAAATATTAATTTTTAATTTTTTTATAATAAAATATATTATTTTATACTTACATATTTACTATAATATGTTTTTTCGTAAGTATCCGGATGTTCAATTATTTTATAATTTATTTATTTTTTTGTATAATTCCAATGACTGCGAAAACAGAATGCAGATTAATAATTTATTAAATATTTCCTGGTATTAAAATTGACGTAGTTTAAGGAAAATATGTACCTATTGATTAAATTTTTGTTCATATTTTTATATAATATTAAATTATATTATACGGCTCATTATCGAATTTTTGCTGCTGTGCTACATGTAATAATAATAATAATGTGTAATATTATATCTTTGCGACGTTATGTTTATACTTACTGTCGGTTTTCGAATTATATATTTTTATTTTTCGTTTCTCTCGTAAATTCGTATAGACTCACGATTCGCGGTGTATGTATAACAATAAGAACACATGATTTTTAAATATAACGTAATAATATTATTATATAGTACGCGTGTGCCCAGTGCATTATATTACTATTACAATAAACGTTAAAATGGTATCGTAAACATAAAAAAACTCGTGTAACGTTTTAGGTTTTAGGGTTCGTGAAAAAAAAATATATAGGCGTACAGTTTTATTACTTCATGTTCGCCAAATTTATTTTAAATTGGAAATATTCTGAATTCACAAAATAATTTTCATATTTGCAACGTATATTATATACTGTTCGAGTATATGCATAGTATTTTATTATTTTTGTACCAAAAAAACATTTTTTTCTATAATTCGACTGATTTTTCATTTATTCGGCACAGATGTATCCGACAGACGTGTTTATTAATATCTTTATACAGGTATTATATAACTATATAGGTACAAGACAATATATTAATATACGTTAAAATCTTTATAATATTTTATATTTTATTTTTACGAACGATAAATTTCTAATAAATACGTTTTTTTTTTTTTATTAAAATTACTCCCGTATCATCATGTTTTAATACATTTTGGCGTGATTATGTAAACTCTCAATATACACAAATTGTATATAATGAATTTCATCTACAATATAATATGTGAATAATTTGATAATTTATAATTAAATTTATATACTTATACGTATATATAAAGGTACTATTAATGAAAATCAGTTATATGAATGAATGTCAATTATTATTATTATATATATCTGAAATAAATAAAAAAAACACTTAATATGCAAAATAATATTGTAAGTATTTACTGGCATATTTCCACAAAATTAGAGGAACCGACCATCTCACAATAATATAATATTATATTGATAATTTAAGATTTTAATTTGGAAACCAGTTTTGGTCGTTTGTTATATTATTATAATATGTTTACCGCACGATGTAATAATATATACGTAATATTAAAATCCTTTACGAATTCGTAATGTCACATTCGTATTATAATGCGCGCGCTGCAGAATTGTATGTTATTATTATTATTATTTTTAAATATTAACGGTGTCGTTTACACATACGTAGGTAGTATACTTCAGACTAATAAATTAACGTAAGTTTTCGAATTTCGAATTCTCTCGTATATTCATAGTATAATATCACACAGTTGTGCGTATTTTATATAATATATATTATGGTATATATAATATTATACGAGTAATATACAGAAGTCAAAAATACAGAAAATAAATAATTATTTTTTATACGCTATCGAGTGTATCGTAACAATTCGCGACGTCCCGTTCGAACAACTTTTACACGCTCGCGGAACAAAAATACTTTGCATATAAGTACCTTTATAATATTATGCACGTGTATTGTACCTACGCGTATATACACGTATATATAAGTGTGTATAGAATTTCACACGCGATTCGTATTATAATAATTTATAATAAAAAGTAGCCGGTCGAAGATTAGATATCTCAAATATGGCCTCCAGAGACTATATTATGAAGTCGGTTATATAGGAATTTTTTTTGTGTTTTTTATTTTTAATTTGATCCGTTTGTCCGATAACCTTTATAATACATATATATAGATATATAATATAGGCGTCGTCGTTCGTTTCACATATATAGATGTAAAATAATAATAATAATAATAATAATAATATATTATAAATAAAATTATCGACGGCCGCGCATCTCTTTATTTTATATAATAATAATATGTAACCATTTTTATAGATTTACAGATATTATATATATATATATATATATATTCGCAACGTATACGAGCGTAGATCCCTCGGGTAGGATCGATTAACCGTTAAGTCGCACAATTAAAATTTAAAACTCTCCCTCGGCTTATATGTAGGGACACTCTGCGTGGCTACCGTGATAACCCCGCGGAATTCGCCTCCCCGCAAATCGTTCTACCCTTCTCCTCATCCGGCGTCACTCACCATTATATGACCATCAGATATAGATGATAGTACGTATACCGTCATGCGGTATGTATACGCGGTTTACACCATAACAATAATAATAATAATAATGATAATAATAATAATAATAATAATAATAATAATAATGATAATAATAATAATAATAATAATAATAATAACAATAATAATAATAATAATAATAATAATAATAATAATAATAATAATAATAATGATAAAAATAATAATTATAACAATAATGATAATAATGATAATTATAATATATTATTATTATAATATTATATATACGAGTACACATTATATAGGTAGACACGCTGCCGCCGTTTTGGCTTTTGCCGCTGCGTTATTTTACTATCGTGTATTACAATATTGGTACTCATATAATATATAGGCGTATCGCGCGTTGCGGACGAAACAGTCTTGTTGCGCGCGCCATGCGTTGACGTGTGCCGAGCCGGTTTGGGCCGCGTGTAAATGTGCGTATAATCTTCGTGGGATCTATATTATAACGTGCTCCGTGTGTATTATAAGGCAACATTGATCATGCCAAAGACTACATAAATTTGCATGGTAGTCGCCGCGCACTATACCACTGCGGGTATATACCAGATACCACGCAATATACGCATAACCCGACGAGAAAAATATATAAGTAATGTATAATACGTATAAATATATATAAACAGTGTGTGTCTGCCCTCAATGTCTTCGTGTATAACGTGTATGCGGTATATATAAATATATGGGAGTGAGATTAAATATATATATGTATGTATAATACGCGTATAAATGAAAATATTTGCTACTAATGTATAAATAATTTACAATATATAATATGTAATATTATACGAAACGTCGTATAATGTACTGGAAGGGATAGGAGTGGAGAAACGATCGTATATTGGTCGGACGAAATCTATATATAGAGATTTATCGTCTGTGCACTTATATATAGCGTATTATACTCGTATGAGTTTAAGACGTATATAAAATATATAAAATTATGGTATATATTTCAGTCAAAATAATTGACCGGAACAAACGAATTCAACTCATATATACCTATATTACATTATAATATATCGTTTGGATTTTAACGTTTTACGACGTGTTCGCGCCCATCATATTATACACATTTTTTTTGAAAATGAAAAAAAGACGTAAATAATAATACAAAAAGAAAAAAAAGAAAAAAAGGCGTATATTATATTACATAAATGTATTTTGTTTATAAATGTGACGAAATATCGTGTAGCAAATGAGACTATAATGTTATTATATTATAACTTAAAAGCGTATATATATACAATATATTATTATAATATGATAATACCTGAGAAATGGTTGAACGATTCACGTTTCTCGTCGGCGTGCACACACCCTCAGATTTCGGTCGGTTACATAATAATATTTCATCATAATCATCTTACAATAATGAAATGCTGCTGTGTTGTGCAGCATGAGAGATTCGTGGACGTGGGCGGAGGTGCAAGACGATCTGCAGCAGGAGAAGGATATATAATACACCTCAGCAGGGACCCCTGTTCGTATAATAATATAATATATATATAATTTATTCATTATATTGGCTCCTTTTTCTCCCCCGGTTACGGTATGACGCGTAGGTATATAAAAGTATACGTTAACATTCTCTCCCGCGAGCTCTTTTTTTTTTTTGTATTTCTTCAGCCATGCATTGTATAGCATCATATTATATACAGTATGTACATCCATAAGCGCGCAAAGTCGATTAGTATCATTACAATACGCACGACACCACCGCCGAAAATCATATTTTGTTTTATTATATTTAGGTACCCATCATATTATACAAAAGATTTTATGTGAAAAATATAATAAAAATAATACGTGTAATACGCGGACGAATAATCATCGTCATATTTCGATGATTTTTTATTTTTACCATTAAAAAGGTTTTCTTATATAAAATTATCACACGGCTACGGCAAACATTATTATTTATCTTCACTGTATAGTGTATATTATATAATATAATACGAGTTTTGAATATATAGGCCCTGTGTTTATTGTCTTAAAAAAGGACAAATTAGATATACGAGAATTGAAAATAATATAAAATAACTAAACCGCGAAAAAATTTTAGACTACTACTTAGGCAAATCAAATATAAATATATGAAATTGTTATTTAACCGCGCGTGATGCGTTCAAAATTTAAATATATTGTTCAACGATTATAATATATATATTATATTATACGTATACAGCAGAGAACAATAAAATTAGACGTAGGTAGTTCTTGTATTACAATATATAGTTACATATTTTATAGTCGTGTTTCAAACATATTTACTGCAGTCGGTTGTACGAACATTTTTGAGGTAAAGGGTTTTAAAATTCCAATAATTTTACGTTGTTGCGCGTTCGTCTTGACTTTTTACGAGCACTTGGTTCGGTGGTCCATTGTTTACGACTGCGTAGTATACCTATATATTTATTTATATATATGGCTTAGTCATCATCACGGTGAAAACGATGGAAGGGTTCGTATTATATACGTTTCTATACGTTTGAAGTGTTTGTTCAGGACGCTGATGCACGCGGTTACTTGAAAAAATAAAACACATATACCTAGGTACACAACTAAAGGGCATCTGGAGTGAATGGGGAGAAACAGTGTGTTTATAACGAATAAAAATAATAATGCATCAAAAGGACTCTAACCAAAATTATTCGTAAACAGAATGATTGATGGACCGCAATGATGACAACGACGCGAGCAAATACTGCGATGCCTAAATTTAATTATTATCATATTGTATACTTAGGCTTTTTTCTGAGCAAATGCCGCGTTTTATTCAACGGATTCTTTTTTTTTTTTTCATTTCATTTAAAATATAGTTTTTTTTTCTTCACTGCGGATGATGGGAACCGACTGAACGAGTATATCATAATATATTATAATATACGCGACTATTAAAGTCTTTCAGTCAGTCGTGTACTCGTATATTATATATAATATATTATTATAATATTTTATAGTTTATAGATAACCGCATTACACTACCTACACGTCTTAATATTTGGTACAAGAGTATAATATGCTGCATTTAACAGTGAAAAAAACAAACTGTTTTTTTTATTGCTCGTGAATACTTGCTCTATTAATATATATCTTTGAATATTTATATCGTGGACATAACATATTGCGTTAATTCCATACCTGGACGTGTTCGCAAAGCCTCTGAGGTACACATATAATATATTATAATTTTATACGTATAAACGAAATATTGAATTATAGACTACAAAAATGCAGCATTCTTATTCGGATCGCTCGGAATATGAAATTAAACGAGGTTAATGTAAAAATAAGAAGTGAGGTGTCATATTATTATTATTATTATTATTATTATTATTATTATTATTATTATTA